>PVKV010030308.1:0-16127 GCA_004027835.1 Alouatta palliata | reverse complement strand
AAGCCACCGCGCCCGGCCTGATTTCCTGTCATTTTAAAAAGGAAGAAACTGAAGACCAGAGGGGAAGTGACTTGCTCTTGGTCACACAGCCAGTCAGTCCAGGTTTCTAATTTCCAGACAGAACTCCTATCTTAATGGCTTCTCTCTCCACAGCTGCTGAACTAATGGGCCTGTGTGGCTTGCCCAAGTCTCTCTGGCTCTCACATCTCCCTGCCTGCTCAGTAGTCAGGAATGGGGGACTGAAAGGAGGGTAAAGTGAGGCCCCACACCAGGTGAGAGGGTACACTGAGTGGTTCTGCCAGAGGACACAGGAGGGCACTTAGCTAAAATGAAGGTTTGGGCTAAACACTGCGTTTCACTTACTCAGGGACTTTGGACAGGTAGTGTTGCAAACCCCTCTAGAGTTCTTTCCTAGATCTGAGCTCACTTATGTGACACCTTGGCATGGTGAGCAGGAAGCCAGTGATAGCTGTGTTAACAGATGGCCTGAACCCCAGAGAAACTATGTGTGAGCATGGGGGGCGCCAGGGCTGGGAGTCCTTGTTGCTTGAACCAGGCTGCAGGGAGGCCCTCCAGGCTTTTTAGAAGTAGCAGAGGATGGGGAAGGGGCTTCCTTAGGAGGTGGTGGGGCCTCAGGAGTCCTGTGTCCTGCCCACCTGCAGGGAGCTCCCCAAGCCTGCCTGACACTGGAGCTCTGGGTAGCTCCTTTTCGGGCCCAGCTCATGTTCCTTTCTGGGGGACATGCCCTGGCTTGGTGGTAACTGAAGACCCTCGTCTCCTGTTAGAGATGGAAACTGACCCATAGCTTTTAGTGGGGCCCCTGCAGATGCATGTCAGTGCCCCTGCCTGGAAGCGACGGTGAATTCTGGGAAGGGAATTGTGGTTCCCTAAACTCAGTCTCTTCTGTTTGCCTAGGGGCCCACACACTGGCTGCCACCCCTGCCTGAGATAGCTCAGCCTCTAGCCTCTCTCCTTTCGCTGGATAACTTATCTTCACAAACTCAGCCCAGTCATAACCTTCTCTGGGAAATCTTCTCTGAGCCTCTAACTGAAGAGCCTCTGACTCCCTAAACTCCCTGTACTTCCCCTTAGAATTTAGCCCCACATACTGAAATAGTTGGTTTGCTCTGTGTGTGTGTGTGTGTGTGTGTGTGTGTGTGTGTGTAGTCAAGTTTTATAAATCTCCTATATGTAATTTCATTGTTGTTTTAGAGACAGGGTCTTGCTCTGTCACCCAGTCTGGAGTGCAATGTCATGATCTCTCTGCAGCTTCAACCTCCCGGGCTCAAGTGATCCTCTCACCTGAGCTTCCTTCGTAGCTAGGACTACAGGCTCACACCACCACACTTGGTTTATTTTTTAATTTTTTGTGGAGATGGAGGTTTCCCTGTGTTGCTCAGGTTGGTCTGGAACTCCTGGCCTCAAACAATCTGCCTGCCTTAGTCTCCCAAAATGCTGGGATTACAGGTATGAGCCACCGTGCCTAGCTGTCCCAGATGTGTTTGGAAAGAACATGTTTTCTCCAGCTGTAGGGTGCAATGTACTACACAGGGCCCTCACATGAAGCTTCTAAATTGTGTTGTTCAAATCTTCTCTTTTTAAAATTTTTTTTTTTATTTTTTGAGACTGAGTCTTGCTCTGTCGCCCAGACTGGAGTACAATAGCATAACCTCAGCTCACTGCAACCGCCACCTCCCAGTTCAAGCAGTTCTCCTGCCTCAGCCTCCCGAGTAGCTGGGATTACAGGTGCCTGCCACCACAGCTGGCTAATTTTCATATTTTTAGTAGAGACAGGGTTTCTCCATCTTGGCCAGGCTGGTCTTGCATCCCTGACCTCAAGCCATCCAGCCATCTCAGCCTCCCAAAGTGCTGGGATTACAGGGGTGAGCCACCATGCCCGGCCCTCTTTTTTTCTTACTGATTTTGTTGTTGTTGGAGGTACTTAGGATTTTATTTTTACTTCTCACATCCCTTCCACCTGGTGTTTATTGGTATCCTTTAAATTTTCCTTTGTAATAAATCAGGAATAATAAGTAAGCATTCCCTGGGTTTGCGAGTCATTCTAACTTATTGTAATTGCCTGATAGGTGCACAGACAGAATCAATTCACTGAGGCTGAGGTATTGCAGTAAACAGAGTTATTACTCAAAGCAGTCTCCTGACTTTTTCTTTTTTTTTGTCGACTTGATCTATAAATTACTGGCAGAGATGTATTAAAATCTCCTACTTTAAAGTTAGACCTGTTCATTTCCCCTTGTAGTGTTGTCAATTTTTGCATTATGTATTTTGAAGCCATCTTATTACATGCATATAGGCTTTTAATTTTTTATATCTTATCTAACTGCACCTTTTATCAATGTATCCTCTAGTTCTACTGAGAGGCCGATTCTCATCACCCCCCTCAACTTATTTCATGTACATTTCCCTTTGAAGAATTTAAAGGACTGCATGGGTAAACCACAATTTAATTGACTTCTTGTCTATTATTGGACATTTATTGTTTCTACTTTTTCATTTTTATAAACCACACCGAAGTGAGCATCTTTGTATGCGATCGTTTCCGATGATTTTCTCCTCTAAGTAGATTCCTCGTAGTGGAATTACAAGGTCAGGGTGTATGAACATTTTGAAGACTTTTCATATATGTTGTTCCTTCACGGCTGTTGATCAAATTAGAATTTCTAGTGCCTGTGTCACCTGATTGGTTCCTATTGAGCTGTTCCCAAAATCCCTCAGTGTCTTTGACTTGGTGTTTTTTTTGTCCCTCTCCCAATATGTGTGCACTTGGCAGACATTATGTGTCATCTGGAACTTGCATTATTCCTCCTAAATTTTACCGGTTAGATTGGGCCTGTCCCTGTAACTTGTCAGTCTCTTCTATCCTCTCATCAGCAGAGTGTCAGCCATGATGCGGGGCCATGTCTGTAGCTTGGCTCCAGTCAGTTACAGAAATGGTGAGAACAGAACTCCATGGCAGACCAATAGAAACAACCCCATGGGGATGTCAAGTTCTTTTTCAGTAAGTCTAACAGTTATAGTTTATTAAACGTTTACTATGCACGGCACTACGTATATGTTAACGCATTTGATTGTCACGACGAACCCCAAAAGTAGATATTATGGTCTCTATTTTAAGATTTGGGAATTGAGATTCAGGGAGAGAGGAATTCTGTCCAACTGGTCACTCTGCTCCTGGGTGAGCAGATCAGTATTCCAGCCTCAGACTTGGGTTCTGGCCCGGAATCCAAATGGCCAGCCCTGCTCTGCAGGAATCTACCATCAGGTGGCAGTAGAGTCAATGGGCTCAGGAACAACCTCTCTGAGATCTGAAATTAGCCACAAAACTGCCTTTTTTTCCTATTAAAAAGTACCACTATCTCTTATTGACATAACTAAAACTAGATTATTCAACTAAATAAATATTAACCTAACAGGCACACTCCTCTGGGTAAAATGATAATAAAGTAAGCAGACCTTTGAACTTGGACCTTTCTAGCCTAGATTTCATCAATATAATTCCTCAGGGGAAAATCGCTTTTTCTAAGTCACCCACACTTGGGCAATCCTCCCTGATTTTCTGCCCACTCTTTGCTGCCTCTGCCCCCTGTACTAGCACACTCCTAGCAGTACTCAAAGCCATAGGATGACCTTCAACTGGGAGAGCAGTTGAATTTAGAGTGGGATGTTGGCAGGCAGTGAATGGCCCCCAGGAGATTCAAATATACCCTTCCGGGGGGGGGATGGGGGGGCATTCCTGGTTCTAGAGAGAATCCCAGACTCACCATCTATCCAGGCACCCTTCCATCTATCCAGCTTGGAAGCAAGGATGTGCCTCTTTCTTTTCTTCAATCTCCCAATCACATTTTGAGATTTTTGTGCCCACCTTAAGAAAAAAAAAAGTTTTATTTTTAAAACTATGCCCCTTTCCTTGCTTAGCGTTCCTGTACAAACACTCGTGCTTTGCTTGCCCGTTTTTCCCTCTTGCTGGGCAGCATTTTTTTTTTAAACCATTGAACATACATTTGAATTGTTTAACTATGTTGTGGGTATTGTATTTCAACAAAATTAGAATATGAAAAGGCCTTTTTTTTTTCTTTTTCTGAGACAGGGTCTCACTCTATCACCCAGACTGGGGTATGGTGGCAGGATCATAGCTCACTGCAGCCTCCACCCCCAGGGCTCAAGCCATCCTCCCACTTCAGCCTCCTGAGTAGCTGGGACTACAGGCATGCACCAGCACTTCTGGCTAGTTTTGTTTATTTTTTGTAGAGACAGGGTTTCACTATGTTGCCCAGGCTGGTCTCGTATTCAAGCAGTCCTCTTCCCTTGGCCTCCCAAAGCGCTGGGATTAGAGATGTGGTCCCCATGCCCAACAATTGAAAAAGACTTTTTGCTCTTGTTGCCCAGGCAATGGCCTGATCTTGGCTCACTGCAACCTCTGCCTCCTGGGTTCAAGCGATTCTCCTGCCTCAGCCTCCCCAGTAGCTGGGATTACAGGTGACCACCAGAACACCCAGCGAATTTTTTGTATTTTTAGTAGAGACGGGGTTTCACTATGTTGGCTAGGCTGGTCTTGAACTCCTGACCTGAGGCAATCCACCCACCTTGGCCTCCTAAAGTGCTGGGATTACAGGCATGAGCCACTGCGCCCGGCCAAGAAATTATTTTTTAAGGTCTAAAGAAGTGACTCCATGTTCCCAACACACTAATTATTTTAAATGCCCTTCTTACAAGGAGTGGTCTCTTTTAAAAAGTCCTCCCTGGAACTCCTCCCATAGCAAATCTAGGGACCCCTGGGTGCTTCCTAGTCATGGTTGCTTCACCTCCCTGAGAAGAAACAAAGAGGCCTAAAAGGCTGCTCTCAGTCGTGGCTGCTGCCAACAAGCCCATGGCCAACAGTACACCGTGTCCACTCAGGAACTGTCCCGAGGGCAGGGACCCTGTCTCCGCAGGAAGCGTCCAGGCTGCCGAGGCCTGCCTCCCATGCCACAGTGGTTTCTCGGGGCTCAGAACTGGGATTAGGACTCCTCTGCAGGGTTATAGTTAGCCTCAACCTAGTCTGGGCACCATGGCCACAGAGTTTTGGAGACTGAGCTCTTTGAACTCATGTACACACAATGGGTCACAAGTCAGTCTCCGGCCAGCTTGGGCCAGTTCTCCCCATGACTCAGGAGAAGGAGCTTCGAGAACTCTTAGCATCACCTTGAGGTGAGAAGTGGTCCCTCACCACAGCCGCCAGCAAAAACAAAAATGGTGGCTCAGTGATGCCACAAGTCTCCCTTCTGACTAGCCAGGACCAGCTCACCCTAGGCCGGAGCTGCTTCCTGTCCTCCTAGCCCCTCCAAGTCCAATTCCCAAAGCCCCAGAGCAGGTCCTTCCTCTCCTGGCTGTCTCATTTCCTGTCCTGATTCCTCTTCCCAGCAGGGCCTTCTATTTTCCTGAAGAGAAACCACCCTCCTGTTACCCTCATAGATATTTAGATGAGAAAACTAAAGCCTAGAGAGGAAAGGTGACTGCTAGATGCGTGCAGCTGGTTAGCAAGTGAAACCACATGTTCTGACACCTACTTCAGAGCACTTTTCCCAACCGTAGTGGGCCAAGATTCAAATAGGGACATTGGGAGGAAGAGGTAAGGGTCAAGGGTCAGAGGTCAGACAGGTGGGTGAAATCAGGGTGCTGAGGAGAGTGGTGCTGGCAGCTGAGTGAGTCTGCAGTTGGTAACAGGTGGAAATGAGTGAGGGCCAATGCCCGCAGGATGCTGGGTTTTCATTTTAGAAGGAACTTCCCTTATGAGCTGTGCAATTAGGTGCTCAATGAATCAGAAATGCTTTTTTGAGGATGAGAAGGAAATACCCAGTGCTGGTCCATGGGCTGTATGCCTGTTTAAAAATGAAAACCAAAACCATAGTCTGGGGATTTTGTGAATTTCATTCATTTGCATGTGAACTGCCATTAATTTGTAGATTCGCTTTTAGGGCCCTAACTAGGTGCACATAAAATTAAATTAACTAATTAGTGCAAATGTCTGCAACTGCTCTCAGGATGATCACTCACAGAGGGAGCACCCCTAGCAACTGTCAGAACCAGCTTCTCCTCTCCCCAGACAGCCGCGTAAATGTGGGGCTACAAAAAGCACAGAGACGAACAGGAACTCCACAGCGCCATCCCAGAAGCCCCCATGTGGATGATGGAGACAAGAGAACGGTCAGAAGCCAGAGACTATCAGTGCTGACCTTGCTAAGGCCTGACCCCTCCCTGCTGGCAAATCTTAGACCCTTTCCTAGGACACTGTTTCCTTACTGGAACGGGGACCAGTGCAGAATCCCTGCATCAAGATGCTTGGGTGCAGGTGAGCAATGAGGGGATTTACTACGACTTGGAACTGGAGTGTCTCGGGGTTGCAGGCTCAGGCAATCCGGCTGCCCAGCGCGTCTCGTCATAGACTCTGAGAGAAGAAATCTAGAGAAGGGAGCTGTTGCTCCAGGTGCGGACTCCTTCCACCTTCAGGCGGTGAATCTCCAAGTCTGGTATCTGGGCCGGCAGAATCAGCTCCACCTGGGATCTTGTCAGAAAGGTAAATACTCAGCCCCAACCAGACCTTCTGACTCAGAAACAGGGTGGGGCCCAGCACTTTGCGTTTTAACAAGCACTCCGGGTGATTTGGATGTGGGCTCCAGTTTGAGAATCTCTGCCCTAAGGCATCCTGGGGCTGCAGTGTTAATAATCATAGTTTTGTGGCTAAGGGTGTAGACTTTCTGTGGACAGATCTGGAATCCCAATACCAGCTTTGCTGTGGGCGGATCTTGGGTGAGACCAAAGGTGCACACTGGAAGGAGGTCCGTGCTCTCTGGGTCAAACAGGCAGACAGGCACCTGACAGCGAGGGCCTCGCCTGCCTCATCCCAGTCTCAGCTCTGTCTTCCCACTGGGGAGGTGTGTGACCTCGGACCCTACAAAACTAAGGGCTGGTTCTGTTGGTCTGCAGAGGGGGAGAGGGGCCTGGGAATGTGCATTTTAAGAGCTCCCCAGTTATTCTGATGGTCTGCCAAACTTGGAAATTGCTGTTAACCTTGCTGAACCTCAGCGTTCTAACTTGTAAAAAGGGGTAACTTGTAAAAGGGGTATCTGTAGAATCCTCATTAGGGAAAAGTGTAAGGGTTATTGCCGAGTTTAAAATGAGGAAACTGAGACCAGTATAAGAAAATGAAAAACCAATTTCTTCAGCTACCAGGCGAGGTTCTATGGTCCGGGAGGGGGCCAGAGAATTAGCGCCTTTTTAGGGCAAGGGGTTTTATAGGGAGTGAAGGCGTTTGATTGGGAACTGAGGAGACAAAGCATAAGGCACTTGATTGGATATTGGAACACAGGACGTGGAGGAGGCACGCTACTACTAGTGGGCAGGCGGGATTTTTCATGAGTGGGCCGCCTCAGGGAAAAATGACCTTGACGGGACAAAGTGCTATCCAGCAAGGAAGTGTTATCGGGCAAGGAAGTGCTATTGGGCAAGAGTGTGCTATCAGGCAAGAAACGGCTGTCCGACAAGGTTTGTCTGGGCTTTTCGAAAATTTTTGGGCAGAGGTTTCCAGCAGCGGGCTAGGTGTCGGGGGCGGAGTTTGCTTCAGGGGTGGGTGGTGGGGAGGCTATGTGGCGGACTTAAATGTTGATTGCGGAGTGGCGATGTAATTCCCAGACGCTGGGAGACCCTGGGAGGAATGGGCGCGTCCAAGCTCCCGGCGAGGCAACCGGCCTTACAAAAAGGAGTCAGGCTGGCAGGATGAGGGGAAAGCAAAAAAACCAAAAACCAAAAAACAAAAAAACAGATAAGCTGTGAGTCTGCCTTTCTTCATGGTCCAGGACACATAGCCCTCCTGTGCAGATAACTCACAATCTTGCTGCACCCAACTATCACCAGACACCTGCCAGTTAGCTCACTGCGACCTTGGTGTTATCAGCACTGCACAGCCCTCTTCAGCACACAGCACAAGCACCAGCCTATAAAGTCTCCAGCAAGCCTTTGTCTCCTCGCAGTCAGCTCCTCTCTTGCTAACTTGCCCGTTGCTTCCTTGCAACATGTTTTCAGACTTTCTCTAATATATCTGCCTTTCTTTATCTACGGCTGACTTGGAAAATTTCTTCTTACTGCCCATACCACCAGCCCAGATAGTCGCTGCTCTCCTGCAACTCTATCTACCCCCAGGGAGTTGCGTTGGGGTTAAATAAAATGGTGCATGTACAGCATTTAGCATTACCCCACAGTGACGCAAGGGAGCAATACCAGTGACCTGCTCCCCAAACGCTGGTGGGATCTCGCCCCCAGCAGGTGTCTGGGGCTCTTGACACCATCATAAGAAGACATTCAAGGATGAGTCAGAAAATAGTGAAAATACAGAGATTTATTGCAAAGTGAAGATGCACACTGAAGAAAAGGGAGTGTGGGTGGACTCAGAGTCACACTAGGGGGTTTGGGGTTTCTGTCTTTATGGGTTTCTTTAACCAAGGGGTGGAATATTCATGAAAATTCCTGGAAAAAGGTGGAGATTTCTTGGAATGGTAGTGCCACTCATTTTTATACTAAATATGGGTGTTCCAGGAACTGTCATGGCTCTGGTGGGTGTCTGATTTGTATGCTAATAAGCAGATAATGAGGTTCTAGGAGAAATCTAGGTCAAATCCGGCACCATGTTGGGTCCTCTCAGTCTCCGCCAGCTTGGTCCACATGCTGGTTTTCAGTGTTTAATCAGTCCCTAACTTCTGCAGTGATTTCAACAGTTTCCTTTTGCACAGGTACACTCATGCTGTTTATTTCATTGAACTCTCCTAACAATCTGTGAAGTAGGTATGATTATTTATTCTCATTCTCCATATTTTACAGATGAAGAGGTTCAGAGAGGTTCACCTGCTCCAAAGGCAGGTTCTTTGCCTAACATTGGTAGTGTTCAAATTGTGTTCTGCAGAACTGAGGGCATTTGTGTCATTTTAGGAGTCACTGTGGGAAGCAGGGTAGAGTCCCCATGTCTCTTCAACTGGGGCATAGCCTCTAGCTAGTTTAGGCCTTCAAATAAAATTCTGCCATGATGTGTCAGTATTGAAAAAAAAGTTGAAAAATTATTGCTCTGTGCAACACTTCTGCCTGAAGTCTAGCCAATCCTGGACTCAGTGTCACGGGATCTGAACATGCGGTTCTTGGGGCTTCAGATTTAACTGAGGACTAATGTGAGAGATATTTGACATCTAAGTGATCATGAGACCGAGTTCCCATACATCCAAATTTTTTTAAATAAATAGAGATGAGGTCTCGCTATGTTGTCCAGACTAGTCTAGAACTCCTGGGCTCAAGTGGTCCTCCTGCCTTGTCCTCCCAAAGTGCTGGGATTACAGGCATGAGCCACCATGCCCAGCCAATACACCTTAAATTTTAAAAAGAAAATTTAAAGAACCAGTTCCACATCTTTTGTACTTTTCAGGCAGGTCAGGGATGTAAAAAGGCAGTAGACTGCGCAGAGGGAAAATACCTTGCAAAGAGAGTTCCTCAGAGAGATCTGTGGCCATGCTGAGTCCCCCATGCCCCTAGTGGGAAGGAAGGGAGGCGCTATCTACTGTGCCTAAAACCTCGTGGGAAAGGCCTCTGTGTGTCAGCAGAAGAATGGAGGTTCATAAACTGGGAAAGGAGAATTTCATTTCTCATAGTGTTGCAGCCTGCAGGGTGGCCATGCTGACAGGCTGGAAGTGTAGCATCCAACCAGAAGCCGGAAACAGACACTTTGAGGGTGGGAAGAATAAGATAGGAATTTATGCTGACCAGGGTGGCCAAATCTACATATTCAATAAGCTATAGGAGGAGTCATGAATATTTATGAAATAAATATTTATGAAAATGTATGCAAGTGCAATTGAGCTTCATATTCCTTCATGGGTCCCTTGCACAAAAACTGGCAGCCTTAGCATGATCTGAGGGTGGAGTTTATGGTCCTCTGATGTCAAAACGTGAAGCAGAGGACACAGAAAAACCTCTGTGCCTGTCCTCTGTAGACTGGCCAGGTTGGGAGTCCCTTATTAAGCAGAAAAAGAGGGGCAGTGTCAGGCAGTTGGTTAATATCAGTGGAGGAGCCGGGTTTTTTTCTTTCTTCTGGAAAAACCAGAAAAGAATTGGTGGAATCTTTTGAAAGGGCTGGCTTCAGTTCAGCCTGCAGGGAAGAAAGCCATTACACGGTTAGTGGGGAAAGGGGGATAACAAGGCATGGTCAACCTCCCATCCTGCCAGGGCAGGGAACTCAGATTCCAAGGTTTCTCTGGGGTTCCCTTGGCCAAGAGATGGTTCAGTAAGTTGTTGGCGGAGGGGGGCCTTGAAATTTTATTTCTCACACGGGGCTACCTGGGGAGCTTACCAAGTATTTCAGTTACCTGTTGCTGCAAAAACAAACATACACACACAAAAACTACTACAAAAATTAGTGCCTTAAAACAACAATTATTGGCCAGGTGCAGTGGCTTATGCCTGTAACCAGCACTTTCGGAAGCTGTGGCAGCAGGAGAGTCACCTGAGGTCAGGAGTTCAAGACCAGCCTGACTAACACAGTGAAACCACATCTTTACTAAAAATACAAAAATTAGCCAGGTGGAAGACATCTATAATTCCAGCTACTTGGGAGGCTGAGGCATAAGAATTGCTTAAACCCAGGAGGCAAAGGTTGCAGTGAGCCGGGATCACACCACTGCACTCCAGCCTGGGCAACAGAGGAAGACTCTGTCTCAAAAAAAGAAAAAAAACAAAAATGATAATTATTGATTTGCTCACAATTTTACCGTTAAGTTCAGTGAACCTCCTTGCATTTGGTGCTGGCCGATGGCTGGAAGGTTGACTGGGATTGTTGGCTGAGGGGCTTGGCCCTTTCGCATGTGGCTACCTGGGCTTCCTCACAACATGGAGGCTGGCTTCCAATTGGGAGGAGCAGGAAGCTGCCAACCCTCCTGAGAAGAAAAATAAACTTTTAACCTGAAGAATGTGAGCCTCCTCAAAATTGTTAGGCCCAGAGAAGCATGAGAATGAGGTAGCTGTTGGTCCCACATCCCCCTTGAGCTAAGCTGCTTGCGGCGTGGGCTCTAAAGAGCCTGTCACCAAAAGCCGCTATAAATTTCTTTTTCTTTCCTTCTTTTTTTGAGAGGGAGTCTCTGTTGCCCAGGCTGGAGTGAAGTGACATGACCTTGGCTCACTGCAACCTCTGCCTCCCAGGTTCAAGTTATTCTCCTGCCTCAGCCTCCTGAGTAGCCAGGATTACAGGCATGTGCCACTACACCCAGCTAATATTTGTATTTTAGTAGAGATGGGGTTTTGCCATGTTGGCGAGGCAGGTCTTGAACTCCTGACTTCAGGTATCCACTCACCTCGGCCTCCCAAAGTGCTGAGCCACCAGTGGACACCATCACTCATACTCTATGGCCAAACACCAATCAATCTTATTTCCGTAAACCAATGAGAATTTCTGAGAAGCAGCTTTGTATAAGCCCACTTCTTATCACCTTTTTTTTTTTGCCTTTAAAAGCTTGCTTGTAACAAAGGTCAAACGGAGTTCAGCTCCACGGTTTCTTGGGTCTGAGTCTTCCAGGCAACTGTCCTCATCTTGGCTCAGATAAAGTCTTTAAAAAATTACATTTTGTACCTCAGCCTTTTCTTTTAGGTCAACACTCTTAAAGGCTAGAAGTGGCACAGAGTCGTTTCTACCACATGCTGTTGGTTAAGCAGTCACAGGCTAGCTCAAATTCAGGGGGGATGTTATAGATGTCACTTCTGGATAGCTGGGTGTCGTGCAGACAACTGAGGGAAGAACTGATGGTGGCTCTCTTTGGAGACAGTGATCGCACCAGGAGGCCTCTGCTGTTGAGGGGGTGGACAGGAGCCTGGGTTCTGATTCCTTTCTCCAGAGTATGACAGACAGATGAGCTGACTTAGGCTTTGTAGGACAGCCAGAAGCTTGCTGGTATCTTAGGATCATCTCAGATTTCATTTCATTTTATTGGCACAAAGTGTTAAAAGAAAGTCCTTAGCCAAATTAAATTGAACAGAGTGTAATTGAGCAAAGAATGATTTACAAACCAGGCAGTCCCCTGAGCCAGAGTAGGCTCAGAGAGACTCCAGTGCAACCACGTGGTGGAAGATTTCCGGACAGAGAAAGTAAAGTTACATACAGAAAACAGATGCGAGGTACAGAAATAGCTGGATTGGTGACAGCTTGGTGTTTACCTTATTTGCGCATGGTGTGAAGAGTTGGCCTCCTTTTATTGGCCTAAACTTGCTGATCAGCACGAGAGTAGAATACAGTCTATTTACACCTTCATTTAGATTATAGTTTACTATGTACAGAGAAACCTGTAGGCTGAATTTAAAATATGTAAGGACGCAGCTTTAGGCTAAACTTGATTTAACAATTCTTCCCTTTTGGTTATCCTTTCAACTGGGAGAGGGCGACCAAAGCTTAAGTCATTGATGTCACTATCACTATCGTACTGTACCTGGTTTTTGAAACGCACTGGGAATTAGTGGGTTCTATAAGGTGGGAACAAGGACTTCAGGCTATTTTTTGTAAGAGTTAGAGTAGAGGGTGCCTCCTTGTACTAGAATGTCCTGTTTACAGGAGAAAAACAAAATCTGGTCTGTTCTAGGATCTGTTTTCTTTAAGTCTTAGTTTGATGACATCACATTTAACATGAGTGACTCTATTTTGGTTTGTTCTGGTCTGATGGGGCCCAGGGCACGAGCTCAGGCCAAAACAATGGCCTCCCATAATTTTGTTTAAAGATTTCCTGCTTTTGGTCAGGCTCTCACTTAGCTAAGAGTGTGACCAAAACTTAGGGCCTCTGTTACCATTCTGGGTTTCTGGCCTCAGCATGTCATTCATAGGTTATGGTGCCTTGATGGTCACACAGTTCTTTTAGCTCTTGTCATTTCAGTTGAAAAGAGACCACTTGACATTCTAGAGATGGCTGCATGGAAACACTGAAAACTTTTGAGAGAATGCAGTGCGCCAGGGAAACTACTATTATTGCTATCAGGAGGATAATTCCAGGATTTGGAGTATGCTCCCTGGCCAAGGTTCCCATGCATCAAACCAATTAAAATAAAATAGATCAAAGAATGAGCTGATAAGGAGTCTACTCACTTTAACAAAGCAGCCTGTTCATTAATCCCCTACAATTGAATCTCGGTAATTCCTGATTTATTTCTCCATGGGCAATAAGAAGTGCCAGTAATGGCACAGATACTACTCTGTTTGGCCAGTAAGTAATCTAGAGTAATTCTATTATTTAGCACAACTTTCACAAGAGAATTTAAAATTTTTTTAAGTTCAGGTTTACACACAAGAGGATTTAAAGTCTGCCCGGGTGGTGTGGCTCATACTTGTAATCCCAGCACTTTGGGAGGCCAAGGCAGATGGATCACTTGAGGCCAGGAGTTTGAGATCAGCCTGGCCAACATGGCGAAACCCCATTTCTACTAAAAATACAAAAATTAGCCAGGCATTGTAGCACGTGCCTGTAGCCCCAGCTACTCAAGAGACTTGAGGCACAGGGATCATTTGAACCTGGCAGGCAGAGGTTGCAGTGAGTTGAAATCGCATCATTGCACTCCAGCCTGGGTGACAGAGTGAGACTCTGTCTCAAAAAAAAACAAAAACAAAAAACAAAAAAACAAGTCTGTTGTGTAACCATAGCTGATATGGTTTGGATTTGTGCCCCCATCCAAATCTCACGTTGGAATTGTAATCCCCAATGTTGGAGGAGGGACTTGGCAGGAGGCGGCTGGATCCTGGGGGCAGACTTCCCCCTTGCCGTTCTCGTGATAATGAGTGAGTTCTCATGAAATCTGGTTGTTTATAAATATGTGGCCCTTGCCCTTCTGTCTCTTCCCCCTGCTCTGGCCATGTAAGACGTGCCTCCTTCCTCTTCGCCTTCTACCACGATCATAAGTTTTCTGAGGTTTCCCAGCCATGTTTCCTGGACAGCATGTGGAACTGTGAGCCAATTAAACCTCTTTTCTTTATAAATTACCCAGTCTCAGGGAGTTCTTTATAGCAGTTTGAGAATGGACTAATACAATAGCCTTTCCAGTAGAATCTGCTAAGAGTCTACCATGAAGGGCAAATTTTTAATCATTGTTCATTTACTCCAAACCATGGAAAAAAGAAGCCTAACAAATGATGCCCGTCTAGAAAAATAAAGACCTCCTGGCAATGTCCTGTTTCACCCATGGCGTAGGTGAAGAGCGGACCAGTGTTCTGTTTCTGACTGATTACGAGGCAACAAATGTGCTATTAACATTTCTCTCTACTTTGGGCCTTCATCTTCCATCCATCAAGGCATAAGATTGTGCATAGATAAGACTGGCTGCAAAACCCTTCACAAGCCTGAGGTCAGGAATTCCAGACTAGCCTGGCCAACATAGTGAAACCCCATGTCCACTAAAAATACAAAAAAAAAAAAAAAAAAAAAAAAATTAGCCAGGCGTGGTGGTGGGCGCCTGTAATCCCAGCTACTCAGGAGGCTGAGGCAGGAGAATCACTTGAACCTGGAAGACAGAGGTTGCAGTGAGCCAAGATGGTGCCATTGCACTCCAGCCTGGTAAACAAGAGTGAGACTTTGTCTCAAAAAAAAAAAAGTATATCCCATGAGTGCACACAACAGACCACCTTTTCACTTCCATTGTTCATAGAGACAAAGCAAAGGAAAAAATGGACAGATTAAGAGTCTCATGATAGCAGAAAAGTCTTGATTCGTGATCTTGGGGAAAAGCTGTCCATGTCAAGGGTGCTGTCTTCTTCTAGGGAGAAACTTCCCCGGTTAGCTTTACTTTGAAGTTTCCAATGGGTGTATATTTCCAAGAGTATAGAAGGACCTTTCTGAGTTGTGAGATAATGAATCCAAGGTCCTGAAGGTTTGCTGCAGTGTGGATGGCAAAGGTAGTTTGTTTCCGACGTTCTCAGAACCTTAATCCATCTTCAGATTCTGTATTGTGAAGGAGTTGATTGTCTTCAGTCAGAAGACCATGAAAAGCTTTCTTTACCTGGTGAAAATACACTTTGGCATAATGAGCTGCTGTTATAACTTCAGCCCTTTTGGATGGGAAAGCTTTAATACAACCAGAAGACATGCATTGAAAATGACAATCAGGCCAGGCACAGTGGCTCACATCTGTAATCCCAGCACTTTGGGAGGCTGAGGCGGGCGGATCAGCTGAGGTCGGGAGTTTGAAACCAGCCTGGCCAACATGGTAAAAACCCCATCTCCACTAAAAATATAAAAATTAGCTGGGCTGGTGGCACACACCTGTAATCCCAGCTATTTGGGAGGCTGAGGTGGGAGAATCACTTGAACCCAGGAGGCGGAGGTTGCAGTGAGCTGAGATCGTGCCACTGCACTCCAGCCTGGGTGACAAGGTAAGAGATGCTGTTTCAAAAAAAAAGAAAAAGAAAATGACAATTGAATGAAATCCCTCTGTAAATGATTAAACGGCTAATCGGATAACAGAAATATACCGAAGTTTTGATTGTCTCCCCAGGAATGTGGGTATGACAAACCAAATATTGGTCATAAACTATTTTTGGAATTTATTTATTTTTTATTTTTTATAGAGACAGGCTCTCAGTATGTTGCCCAGGCTGGCCTTGAACTCCTAAGCCTGCGATACTCCTGCTTTGGCTTCCCAAATTGTTGGGATTACAAGTGTGAGCCACTGTGCCCTGCCTTTTTCAGCAATTTGGAACAGTCACGACACCAATATCTATATTTTAAATTTGGATTATTTTATCTCTTCCATGATGAGTCACAAAATGCAGAGCTTTTAATAACGAAGGCTTTAAGGACTCAGGAAGGACAAGGAAGCCATTGAGAGTCTCCATGAGTCCATACTTCTCTTTTTTTTTTTGAGACGGAGTTTTGCTCTTGTTACCCAGGCTGGAGTGCAATGGCGCGATCTCGGCTCACCGCAACCTCCACCTCCTGGGTTCAAGCAATTCTCCTGCCTCAGCCTCCCGAGTAGCTGGGACTACAGGCACATGCCACCATGCCCAGCTAATTTTTGTATTTTTAGTAGAGACGGGGTTTCACCATGTTGACCAGGATGGTCTCGATCTCTTG
>PVKV010030307.1:0-22441 GCA_004027835.1 Alouatta palliata | reverse complement strand
CAATTCTCCTGCCTCAGCCTCCCGAGTAGCTGGGACTACAGGCACGTGCCACCATGCCCGGCTAATTTTTGTATTTTTAGTAGAGACGGGGTTTCACCATGTTGACCAGGATGGTCTCGATCTCTTGACCTCGTGATCCACCCGCCTCGGCCTCCCAAAGTGCTGGGATTACAGGCGTGAGCCACCGCGCCCGGCCTAATTTTGTATTTTTAGTAGAGATGGGGTTTCTCCAGGTTGGTCAGGCTGGTCTCGAACTTCCGACTTCAGGTGATCCGCCTGCCTAGGCCTCCCAAAGTGCTGGGATTACAGGCGTGAACCACTGTGCCTGGCCTAGTTTTTATTTTTTCGAGAGGGGAACCTCAGCTGTTGCCCAGGCTGGAGTGCAGTGGCGTGATCACAGCTCACTACAGCCTCGACCTCCTGGGCTCAAGAGATCTTCCCACTTCAGCCTCCTGAGCAGCTGTGTGTCATCTCTTATGAGGACATTTTATCATTGGATTCAGGACCTATACTGATCACTAGACCTTTAACTTAATTATAACAACTGCAAAAAAGCCGCTTTTTTGGTTACATTCACAGATTCCCAGCAGGTGTATCTTTGGGGATCACCATTCAACCTGTTACAGGGAGGATGTGCTTAACAATAGCTGCTGTTGATCAAGTGCTTGCTGTGTGCCAGGCACCACACAGGCTCAGAGAGGTTGAGATACCTGCGTGAGGTCACACAGCAGGTGGTGGAGGGAAGCCATATCTCCACCAGACCCTTTGCTCCCTGATCCCATCCAGATACTGTTCCCTGGCTGCCCATGGGCCCAGGCCTGGCTGGTGATGTGTTTTGTTTGCCCCACGCTGCTACTAAGAAAACCTAAATTGTTTGCCAGCATGAAAGATTGCAGATTTTGGCCAAGCATGGTGGCTTATGCCTATAATCCCAGCACTTTGGGAGGCTAAGGCAGGTGGATTACTTAAGGTCAAGAGTTCGAGACCAGCCTGGCCAACATGGTGAAACTCTGTCTCTACTAAAAAACAAAACAAAAATTAGCCGGGCCTGGTGGCGGGCGCCTGTAATCACAGCTACTCGAGAGGCTGAGGCAGGAGAATCGCTTGAACCTGGGGAGTGGAGGTTTCAGTGAGCTGAGATTGTGCCACTGCACTCCAGCCTGGGTGACAGAGCCAGACGTCTCAAAAAAATAAACAAACAAGAACAAAAAAACCAAAACGAAAACAACCAGATGGGTGGATTTTACATCCAAATCTAGACGTCGAGGCTTTGGCGTCGGCTGGGAGAGCCGCGCGGCAGCTGTCGGTGGGGGTGGCCTCCAGCTGAGCTCATCCTCCTCTGCTGCGTGGTGCCCTCCAGCTGCGTGGTGCCCTCCAGCTGCGTGGTGCCCTCCAGCTGCATGGCACTCTCCAGCTGCGTGGTGCCCTCCAGCTGCGTGGCTGTGGGCAAGTGAGTGGGCTTCTCTGTGCCTTGGCTCCCTCCTTGTAAAACGGGGCTAGCAGTAGCCCTTGCTTTGAGAGCTGCTGCTACAGAGGCAGGTGGGCTGGTGGATGGGATGTGCGTGGATGCCGCCCGGGGCAGACTCAGCTGCTGTCATGAGTGGCAAGGTGCCGTGTGAGGGGCATCAGTGACGTTCATTGCCAGCCTTTGCGTGCATGTCAATTTGGAGTCAGTTCCTAGAGGCCATCTGAGGTCTTGGGTGATGGAAGAGTTCACAGAGCGAATCGGGGCCATCAGGCCTGTTATAACCCTCTTGCCTCAGTTTCTTCACCTGTCATTGCAGCTGGGCTTTCTACCTTGTCAAGTGAGGTAATAACGACAAGAATGAAAAATACCATTTGTCACTGTGATTATTATCTCAGTGTACACGGCAGTATAGAGTAGGGGTTAAGAAAACAGGCCCTGGCTGGGCGTGATGGCTCACACCTGTAATCCCAGCACTTTGGGAGGCTGAGGCAGGCCAATCGCTTCAGGTCAGGAGTTTGAGGCCAGCCTGGGTAACATGGTGAAACCCGTCTCTACTAAAAATACAAAAACCACCTGGGCGATTACAGGTGGCACACACCTGTAATCCCAGCTACTTGGGAAGCTGAGGGAGGAGAATTGCTTGAACCTGAGAGGCAGAGGTTGCTGTGAGCCAAGATTGCATTACTGCACTCCAGCCTGGGTGACAGAGCGAGATTCTGTCTCAAAAAAAAAAAAAAAAAGAAAATGGGTCCAGATTCTAGCCATTGTCTCTGGCAGTGCCCCAACCACATCAAGCCTCAGTTTCCCCATCTGTAAGGTAGGATTAGTGTTTGAGATTTTCGTGATCCCTGGCGGTAGCTTAACCTTAGCCATCGTGATGCTGGTTGGAGCTGATATTGAGGGATGGTGGTGAGGGGACTCCTTTGGATACAGCCATGAACAAAAGAGACCTGGTCCTGCTCACAGCAGCTACATTCTAGCAGGAGGGATGGGTCATGGAGAAGCAAATAGAGGAGCTAGGGTGGTGAGAAGAGCTAGGAAGGGGACAAGGCAGGTGAGCTGACGTGGAGCAACTGCTGGGGAGGGACTCCTTCTGCTGGGGGCGGTCAGGAGGGCGTCTCGGAGGAGGGGCCCTGTGAGCTGGGGAGCAGACGGCAGAGAGCACAGCAGGTGCAGAGGCTGGAGGTGGGAAGGAGCCTGCTGAGCTGGAGGAAGAGGGAGCAGGCCCATGGGGTGGGGAGAAATGGGTGGAGGGGGTGAGAGGGAACCGTGAGGCAGGGGCCTTGCAGGACACCTGGAGGAGCTCAGATTTGGTTTTCAGTTCCTTGCGGGGTTTTGAGCAGGGAAGGGCCATGATCTGACTCATTCTTTTTTTTTTTTTTCTGAGACAGAGTCTCGCTCTGTGGCCCAGGCTGGAGTGTAATGGTGCAGTCTCAGCTCACTGCAACTTCCACCTCCCAGGTTCAAGCCATTCTCCTGCTTCAGCCTTCCAAGTAGCTAGGACTACAGGCATGTGCCACCATGCCTGGCTGATTTTGGTATTTTTAATAGAGATGGGGTTTTGCCATGTTGGCCAGACTGGTCTTGAACTCCTGACCTCAGATGTTCCACCCACCTCGGCCTCCCTAAGGGCTGAGATTACAGGCATCAGCCACCATGACTGGCCTGACTCAGTCTTGAAGAGCCCTCTGGCTGCTGTCAGGAGAAAGGAGTATTGGGGGCCAGGCTGGAAGTGGGGAGGCAGAGAGGCTGGTGATTCGAGCCAAGGTTGGGGTAGTGAAATGGAAAGAAGGGAATAGATTCGAGATTTTTTTTTTCCAGGGAGAGTAAACAAGGTAGGCCAGTGGACTGGGGTGCAAGGGAAGGAGAGGAATCAGGGGTGGTTCTTAGACTTTGGGTTTGAGGAACTTGGTGGATGGTGGAGCTGTTTTCCAAGATGAGAAGACTGGAGAGGAAGGTCGAGGGTGGACGGAGTGTGGTCCTTACCTCTGATCCTGAAGTCATGCTAGGACGACTCAACAGCAAAAGCCAGACAACCCCATTAAAACACGGGCCAAGCATTTGCAAAGAAGACATGCAGGTGGCTGGGCGCAGTGGCTCATGCCTGTAATCCCAGCACTTTGGGAGGTCAAGGCGGACGGATCACAAGGTCAGGAGTTCGAGACCAGCCTGGCCAATATGGTGCAACTCCACCTCTACTAAAAATATAAAAATTAGCTGGGCATGGTGTCAGGTGCCTGTAATCTCAGCTGCTCGGGAGGCTGAGGCAGGAGAATCGTTTGAACCCGGGAGGTGGAGGTTGCAGAGAGCCGAGATTGTGCCACTGCACTCTAGCCTGGGAGACAGAGTGAGACTCAGTCTCAAAAAAAAAAAAAAGACATGCAGATAGCCAACGGGGACACGGAGGCGTGCCCAGCAGCACTCACTGGTCGTTAGGGGAACGAGGAGCAGCGAGGCACACTCGTACCCATTAGGATGGCCACTTTAGAAAGCAAACTCTCGAGTATTGTGTTGAGGATGTGGAGAAATTGGGACCCGTGTATGCTGTTGGCGTGAATGTAGAATGGTGTAGCTGCTGTGGAAAACAGAATGGAGGCTCTCCCAAAAATGTGACACACAATCGTCGTATGGTGTGGCAACCCCACTTCTGGATGTAAAAGAAATGAAACTGAGGACTTGAAGAGGAATCTGGCCACCGCCTTCATTGCAGTGCTGTTCACAGTGGCCAGACGGTGGGAGCAACCCGAGAGTCCAGTGATGGGGGATAAGCTGGGGCCCCCGCACATGGAACAGGGTTCAGCCTGGAAAGGGAAGGACGTTCTCATGCACGCTGCAACACGCACGGGCCTTGAGGATGTGATGCAGGTGAAAGAAGCCAGCCACAGCAGGACAAATACTGAACAATCCCATTTGCGTGAGCTCCCTAGAGAAGCCAGAGTCACAGAGACAGAAAGAATGGTGGGTGCCAGGGGCTGCAGGGAGAGGGAGTGGGGAGTTCTTACTCAGTGGGTCCAGCGTTTCAGTTTTGCAAGATTAAAGAGTTCTTTGGATGGATGGTGTTGATGATTACACAACGTCACACGTGTCCTTAATACCACTGAACTGTACACTTACAAATGGCTAAGTCGGTAAATTTTATGTTGTTTGTATTTTACGCCAATTAAAATGAAAAAAGAACTGTGGCAGGGTTTAAGCCGAAGGGAGAATCGGTACCAGCCCCTCCTTGAATGGACTGGGCTGTTGGTTTGTAGATGGTAAACCAGACGGCCCAGCCTGTTGGCCATGATTGAATTCCAGCATGCTGAGCCTATTGCAAAAGACTTAGCCTTTGAAGGAGGCAGCCCCGAGCTTCTGATTCCTCCAGGCCCAAACCACCGTTGCCCTATTTTACAAGACCTTGGCCGGCTTCACAATGTGTTCTTCAACTGGAGCCAGAGTGAGCTCAGGAAGGCTCATGTAGCAATAGTTCCCCGAGGCGTGTTGATACCCTGGAGCCTTCTTCACAGCAGACACATGTCCTGAGTCAGCTCATTCTCTCTGCTCTGCCACCCGGGAGGATGGGGAGGCACTCACGTCTCCATGTGGCACGTCAGGGTACTGGACTGGGAGGAGCTGACTGAGTGGAGGCCAGAACTAGGTCTGCAGCCCTGTCCCTCTCCCTAAAGCCAGATCCGGCTGCACCCGTGAAGCTGGCCTGGCAGGGGACAGCCCTTCCTGAATTTCGGTGTGGTCTAGGCTGGGGGTGGCATGCTTTTCTGCACAGGGACAGAGAGTCAGTATATCCAGCTCTGGTTGTGTCTCAGCTACTCAGCCCTGCTGCTGTGATGTTGAGGCTGCCGTTGACGATACAGAAATAAGTGGAGGTGGCCGCTGTGGGCCAGTGCCACTGCGTTTATGAACACTGAAATGTGAATTTCATGTAACTTTCACATGTCATGAAATGGCATTATTCTTTCAATTATCTATTTATTTATTTATTTATAATATATGTTTTTGAGACAGGGTCTCGCTCCGTCACCCGGGCTGGAGTGCAGGGGCACCATCATGGCTCACTGCAGCCTAGACTCCTGGGCTCTGCTTCTTCTCCCACCCCACTCTCCCAAGCAGCTGGGACAACAGGCATGAGCCACCACACCTGGCTCATTCCTTTTTTTTGTTTGTTTTTTGTTTAGGTTGGTGGGTGCTGGTGGTGGGGGGAAATCTCACGAAGTTGCCTGGGCTGGTCTTGAACTCCTGGCCTCAAGTGATCCTCCCACCTTGGCCTCCCAAAGTGCTGGGATTACAGGTGTGCACCATTCACCCAGCCTGCCTGCTTCCTTCCTTTCTCTTCTTTCTTCCTTCCTCTTTTCCTTCCTTTCTTCAATTCAAAATGTAAACCAATTGTTAGATTGTGGGGTGAGTAGAAATAGGCATCAGCTATGGCCTGGATTTGGTCCACAGGGTTTGTTAACCTTTCCTAAGACTAGAGAGGAATGTGCTCTTGCTTGAAAACAGCCAGCTTTATTGAGGTTGGGGTGTTTGAAAGAAGGTGTATTTGCTGTCTGACTTGTATGGAAACAGTGGGTCAGGTGGAGACTGTTCTTGTCCAAAAAATCCTGTGGAGGTGGGCTGCCTGGAGTTCCATCATGGAGGTGCAACTGGGGAGCAGGATGAGGCCCTGATTTGGTGGGGGAGGGAGAGATTGTGCTTGATTCGTCTCTGGGCCCTGGGATCAGGACTGTGTGCACTTTCCAGTATTCTCTTCGCTGGTCCGAGCCCCTTACTTGCCACACCTGCGCTGGGCCTTTACCGAGACAGTGGACACAGTGGTTAGAGCCCAGCTTTGGTGTCAGACCCAACGTCAACGCTCTGTGCCGTCATGGGCTTTGTGCTCTTGGGCAAGCGAGCAGTTTAATCTCGCCGTGCTTTACTTTCTCCGTCCGTAAAATACAGTGAGTAACTGCCTGCCTCACAGGCGAATCGTTAGGTTTATTCTATTTTATATTTTATTTTTCATTTCATTTTGAGACAGGGTCTTACTCTGTCACCCAGGCTGGAGTGCAGTGGCATGATCATGGCTCACCGAAGCCTCACCCTCCTGGGCTCTAGGGATCCTCCTGCTTCAGCCTTCCAAGTACCTGGGTCTGCAGGCATACGCCACCATACTTGGCTAATTTTTGAAAATTTTTGGTAGAGATGGGGTCCCACTGTGTTGCCCAGGCTGGTTTCGAACTCCTGGGCTCAAGCCATCCTCCTGCGTTGGCCTCCCAAAGTGCTGGGATTACAGATGCGAGCCACCACACCCAGCCTGATTGTTAGGTTTAAATGAAAGAAAGCGTTGCTTTAGATGGGCTGCTTTGAGCTGCAAGCAACATAAAACTTGCCTCCAGTGGCTTCTCTGATGCAGGTGTTTACTGTCATCCTGAGAGACGGGAGGTGGTTGTTTCCAGATGCACTGAGCAGTTCAGAACATCGTGCTCAGTGGTTCTCCGAGGGGGTTGTACTGATAGGTGCTTTGGCCAGTGACACAGGCATGAGAACACTGGTGCTTGCCACTGTGTGCCCGTGAATACGTGTGATGTCTCTGAGCAATTCCTCCTGTGGACCTGAGTCGCTTGTGAATTGCATGTCCTCTTCCCCATGTCCTGCTCAGTCCACAAGAGCAGGAGTCCTGTGGGATTAACTTTACCCCTGTTGCACTGATCACCTGCTTTAGGTGCTCAGGCAGGGTTGAAATGAATGAATGATTGAGTGAATGAATGAATGAATGCCGTGTTCTCTATAGGACAGAGATTGCAAACTCAGATACCTCTAAGGGCTGTGCAGGAATGTACGCGGGGGGAGGGGCCTGGCATGAGGCGATAGGGGGTGGTGAGGCCTGGGGCAAGCTGGAGGGCACAGCCCGTCTGTGGAGCGTTGCTGCTCTGCTCCGGCAGTCTGGGCCACACGGCGCGCAGGCCCGGAGCTGGACATCACTCAGGTTTCTGAAAGAAGCCATAAATCTGGACTTTATCTGCTGGTTTAAGATCCTGTCATCAAATTCAAATATTTTGAATATCATGTGATCCAAAACCCATCTACTGGCCAGATCTGGCCCATGGGCCCAGTTTGTGGCATCTGGTTCAGGAAGAGACAAGACCTATTCTGTGTTTTTTTTAGTGGGGCATAGGACGGGGAGTATAAGAAATTTGGAGTGAATTAAAACAAACTTATGAAAAATTTCAAGGGCTGGGTACAGTTTCTCACGTTTGTAATCCCAGCTCTTTGGGAGGTTGAAGCAGGAGAATTGCTTGAGACCAGGAGTTTCAGACCAGCCTGCGCAACATAGCGAGACCCCCTACAAAAAGTAAAATCTACAAAAAAATAAAAAACATTAGCTGAGTATGGTGACAGGAGCTGCTGTGGTCCCAGCTACTAGGAGGCTGAGGCAGGAAGATGGTTTGAGCCCAGGAGTTCAAGGATACAGTGAACTAGGACTGGGCCAGTGCACTCCAGCCAGGGTCAAAGACTGAGAACCTGTCTCTTAAAAAAATTCAAACATACATAAGAGTAGACCGGTGTGATGGTCATGTTCCCTCTGACCTGCTGAGTAGGTATCGAGCCGTGCCCCCCTCACAGGCCTGCATGTACGTTTTCCTTTTCCTCACGGTTCTGGGGCTCATGTCAGACACCACCTCATCATCAGTGTCTCTGACACAGCCACAGCATGCCATGGTGCATTGGAGTTCCCTGGAGGGCTCGCTAAAACACAGATCGCCAGGCCCCAGCCCCTGAGTGTTCGAGTCAGCGGACCTGACACAGGGCCTGGGAATCTGCTTTTTTATCAAATTCCCAGGTGATGCTGATACTGCTGGTTCGGGGTTCACCTTTTTTTGTGGGGGGACAAGGTCTTGCTCTGTTGTGTCGCCTGGAGTGTGGTGGTGCGATCACAGCTCACTGCAGCCTCAACCTCCTGGGCCCAAGCAATCCTCCTGCCTCAACCTCCCAAGTAGCTGGGACTACAGGTACATGCCACCATGCCCAATTATTGTAAAATAATTTTTTTGTAGAGATGAGGTCTTGCTATGTTGCCCAGGCTGTTGAACTCCTGGGCTCAGGTGATGTTTCCATCTTGGCCTCCCAAAGTACTGGGATTACAGGCGTGAGCCACCAAGCTCAGCCAGGGAGCACACTTCAAGAACCTCCGCCTGGACAGGTACCTGGTAAACACCAGCACTATGACAAAGCAAAAGAAAATCCCGAAGCATGACCACAGCTCTGTGCTCACACCAAAGGTCATGCTGTAGGGCCGTAATAAGCTCTGAAAGGTGGACCTGCTGGAATGTTCAGGAATTCCCCGAGGCCTCATGCCTGGAGCAGCAGGCTCTGCTTGCTGTTGATTGGGCCCCTTTTGGGAGCCTCAGGGGGTGGCACAAGGGCCAGCAACCGATGATGTCTGTGTCTAGTCCCGGCCCAGCCTGGAAGTTTCTGGGAACCTGAGGACCTTGGAGTGGCCATGACTTCTAGCTGCCTCCCTGTCCCCCCATGTGTCCCATGGTTGCTCACTGGCTTTGGAGGCCTGCTTTTGACGAGACCCCTGGCTCTGATGTAGCCCAGGGGACAGGCTCTGGCCTGCAGGGCCCCTGAGGCCTCAGCTGGCTGTTGCCTGCATTCTTCCTCTTGGCTTAGCCCTTCTCAGGGCGGGCCTTGGTTCCTGTTTCTGGACACCGGGTCTTAGGAGTCACGAGGAGGCAGTGCAGACAGAGGGGGCTGGCTTTTCAGATCCCAGCCGCGAGAACAAAGCGCCCCTGCTGAGCTGCTTAAAAGCAGCCACGGGAGAGTGTCCTGCTCCGCTGACCATGTCCGCCTGCTGGCCGCGTTTCTCTTAAGACAGCTCAGGCTGAAACACAGCAGGATTCAAAAGCAGGGGAGGCGGGGATATGTGAGCATCCTGGGCTTGGGACTTCCCATTAAAGAGGACACTGGGCTTCCTGCCGGCCCCACCTTGTCTCTCGAGAAGCCTGCTTCTGGTGAAGATAGGGCTGTGGGGACAGGAAGGGGTGCACGGGGCAAATGTCACACTCCCTAGTGCAGGGGTGTTCCCTGGGGTGGAGGGGGCTGTGTGGGAGGATGCCCCAGGGTCTCTGAGTGGGTGTGGCAGGCTGAACATTGTCCCCAAAAGGTGCTAGTGTCCTAATCCCCAGGACCTCTGAATATGTGACCGTCCTCGGCAAAAGTGGCTTTGTTGGTGTGATTAAGTTAAAGATCTTAGGCCAGGCGTGATGGCTCACCCCTGTCATCCCAGCACTTTGGGAGGCCAAGGTGGGAGATTTCTTGAGCCCAGGAGTTTAAGAGCAGCCTGGGCAACATAGTGAAACCCTGTCTCTACAAAAAATATGAAAATTAGACAGGTGTGGTAGTGTGCGCCTGTGGTCCCAGCTCTGTGGGAGGCTTGCTTGAGCCTGGGAGTTCGAGGCTGCAGTAAGCCCCACACCACTGCATTCCAGCCTGGGCAACAGAGTGAGACCCTGCCTCCAAAAAAAAAAAAAAAAAAAAGTTAAGGATCTTGCGTTGGGAGATGAACCTGGATTGTCCCAGGGGCCCCCATGCTTTCACAAGGGTCTTTGTCAGAGAGAGGCAGGAGGGTCAGAGAAGGAGATGTGACCTCGGAAGCAGGGATTGGAGTGATGAGGCGACAGGAGCCAAGGAATGTGGGGGCCTCCTAGAAGCTGGGGAAGGCGAGGAAATGGATTCCCCCCAAGCCTCCGGAAGGAAGCATCCTGCGTGCACGGCGACTTCAGTCCATCTCAGGGCGAGTCCCACTTTGGACTTCTCCCCCCAGAACTGTGAGGTAATACTTTGTGTTGATCTGAGCCAGTGTCAATCGTCAGCTCTTTGTGCAGCAGAAGTGGGAAGCTGATACAATGAAGATGCTTCCGCTGAAGCCAGGTCAGTAACACGATGGTATATTCTGGTTCGGGCGGGCTTAGATAAAATATTTAAACTTAAAATAATGTTGGAAGTTTTAATATACGTCCTTTTGAAAGTTCAGTGTTTTTTAAAAAAAAGACTTTAATGTTCTGGAAAAAATATAAATACGGGGCACACATTTTTCCTCTTGCCTGAAGCTGTAATGCGATTCCGTGAGGCACTGATCTGGCCGTCCTTGTATGGCTGCCACAGAGCCTGCTTGTTTTAAAATAACTTTCTGTTTTAGAACAGTTTTTTTTTTCTTTTTTCTCCTTGCAACCCAGGAGGTGGAGGTTGCAGTGGGCCAAGATCATGCCGTTGCACTCCAGCCTGGGCGACAGAGTGAGACTCCATCTCAAAAAAAAAAAAAAAAAAAAATTGAAGTATCAGATACATAGAGAAAAGTGCACAATTTTGGTTAGGGATTGACGGATTTTTACCTGGGTATGCATGCTTGTAATGACCCCCTGTACCAAGTGTAGAGGAGAATGGGGAGAATGGGGGTGGGGGCAGGAGCAGAGGCAGGACAAGAGTGAGGAGATGACGTCACCTGGCCACACAAGTGAGGATGCGGGCAGGATGGTCTTGGGAAGCAGTGGATGGATTCAAGTTACGCCTTCAAGCGAGAGCAGCCAAGCCTTGCTGCTGGATGGGTGTTGGGTGGGAGGGAAATGGAGGACTCAGGATGACTCAACTCCTTTGCTTAAGCAACTCACACGTGTGGGTTTCTTATAAAAACCTTTTAGTCTTCTTACCTTAGTCCTTTAAAAATCAAAAGAAGCTGGAACATGAGCCAAGGATATGGTGTTCCCTAGTCCCAGCTTGGATTAGCCTGTGTCTTTTTTGTTCCTGCATTCGGAGGCCCCATGGGGCTGGGGATGCCCGGAGCCCCTGGATTCAGGGTGGAGTCAGCGGCTGACTGGCTGGTCCCGAGTGGGCAGGGCCTGGCCTTGCCCCAGAACTAGGCTAAGTCTGGGCAAATTGGCTTCTTGGCTCATTTGGTCAGAGGTGTGTTTCTCTGAGGCCTGTTTCTTTTTCTCACAGGAGGAGGAGTTCTGCAATTCGGTGGCCAGGTCAAGTGAATGATTCACGTGTGAAGCTCCTGTGCAGGAGCCCGTGGGTATGGCCTAGGAGAGGTGTGAAGGCGCAGGCCTGGAAGCGGATAGGGAGCCTGGGGCGCTGGCTCTCCCGCGCCTGTGACCTCGGTCAGACATGTGAGTTTGGAGCCTGAGTGTCTGCGGCTGTGACATGGGCCATTGAGAATTTCACAAGGTGAAGTAGGTGGAAGTGTTTTGCTATCTGAACAGTGCTGTATAGATTGTCCATACGATTCTGCTCCCTGAGTGTCTCAGGGCAGGGGCCCCATCTTGTTCATCCTCGTGTCTTTAAATTCCTAGCATAGCATCTGGCATGGGGCGGATGATAGCGCAGGGCGTGAACTGCGATCCCAGTGAGGTCAGAGCAGGCTTGCTGTAGGCCGAGGTCATCCCAGCGGGCTTCATGGAGGAGGTGGCACCTGGTAGAGTGGAGTTTTAGGATTGGAGGTCAGGGCCCTCCCCAGGTGCAGGAGAGAGTGCTACAGGTGGTAGGAAGATAGAGCTAAAAATTAATGTCTATGAGATCTTAATCCAGCACACATTTACCGAGCTGTTGCCCCAGCCTAAACAGGTGGTACTTTCTGTGTATTACAAAAAAAAAAAAAAAAAAAAAAATCCCAGGCCAGGCGTGGTGGCTCACACCTGTAATCCCAGCACTTTGGGAAGCTGAGGCAGGCAGATCACCTGAGGTCAGGAGTTCGAGACCAGCCTGACCAACATGGAGAAATCCTGCCTCTATTAAAAAAAATACAAAATTAGCCTGGTGTATAGTGGCACATACCTGTAGTCCCAGCTACTGGGGAGGCTGAGACAGGAGAATCACTTGAACCTTGGAGGCAGAGGTTGCCGTGAACCGAGATCAGGTCATTGCACTCCAGCCTGGGCGACAAGAGCGAAACTCCATCTCAAAAACAAAAAACAAAACAAAACAAAAAACTCCCTTCTTAAGTATGAGCTGTTTCAAACATACACAAAGGAGGACTCGCATTACCACCTGGTAGACAGGTCCATGTGGATTTTAAGGTTTCAGGTCTCACTTTTGCTCATTCACTCAGAAGAGGTTTACAGAGCTCCTGCAGGGTGCCAAGCGCTGTCCCAGGCCCTGAGGACGCATCAGCAAACAGCAGTGGAGGCTCTTGCCCTTGTGGGTTTATGGCCTGGCAGGGGAGACGGATGGAGAGCCGTAAATTTGATAAGCTAATTATATCGTGTATCGAAGGCCACAGCAGCATGGAAACAGCATGAGAGGTCAGGAGTTTCAGGGGCAGGTCGGATGAGCTGTCTGAGAAGGGGGCACGTGAGCAGAGATTCGAAGGGGTGAGGAGTTTGACCAGATAGGTAGGAGGGAGCAGCAGGTGCAAAGGCCCTGGGGCAAGAGTGTGGCCGCATAGATAGGACAGCAAGGGGGTGGTGGGGCTGGGCTGAGTAACAGAGACAGTGGCTGGATGTGAGGCCAGAGAGGACACGGGGGCCAGACCAGGCAGAGGGGCTTGTAGACCAATGTTCAGATGGTGGCTTGTGTGTTATTTTCAAGAAATAAAATGTTGTCAATGACAGCTAAAGCTTTCCACACATCCCCAGCTACCGGCCCTCTCCTGAGATGGTTTGCAGGGGAGCAGGTATCATTTTCCTGAATGTTTTACTACATTTCCACATGGGTTCGTCTTCAGAAAGAATATAGAGTATGATGTCATGTGTTTGGAAAATTCACATCAAGAGGCCAATGTCAGTTGTTTCTTTCTTTGGCCTTTTCTTCAGTCAAGATTTTTTTTCTTTAAAAATAAAAATTGAAGCCAGATGCAGTGGCTCATGCTTGTAATCCAGCACTTTGGGAGGCCAAGGTGAGCAGATCGCTTGAGCTCAGGAGTTCAAGACCAGCCTGGGCAACATAGTGAGACCTCGTCTCTACTAAAAGCAAAAAATATATAAATAAATAAGAAAATAAAATCAGCCAGGCACGGTGGCGTGTGCTTTATAGTCCCAGCTACTCAGGAGGCTGAGGTGAGAGGGCTGCTTGATCCTGGGAGATCGGGAGGCTGCACTGAGCTGTTTTTGCCTCACTGCACTCCAGCCGGGGCAACTGAGTGAAGCTCTGTCTCAAAATAAATAAATAATAAAAATTGTAAACATTTAAGGCATCCAACATGCTGTTTTGCTTTATATACACATAGTGAAATGATTACTGTAGCAGATTAACTGTATCTCCTCACATAGTTGCCTCCTTTTTTTTTTTTGAGTCAGGGTCTTGCTCTGTCACCCAGGCTGGAGTGCAGTGGGGTGATCAATAGCTCACTGCAGTCCCCGCCTCCCAGGCTCAAGCCATTCTCCCACCTCAGCCTCCCGAGTAGCTGGGAATGCGGGTGCATGCCACTGTGCTCGGCTAAGTTTTGTAGTTTTAGTAGAGATGGAGTTTCACTGTGTTGGCCAGACTGGTCTGGAACTCCTGACCTCAAGTGATCTGCCCCCCTCGACCTCTCAAAGTGCTGAGATCACAGGCTTAAGCCACCGAGCTCGGCCCTCTGTTCTTTTCTGAGGTCTGACGATTGTTTTGCTGCTCTCTTGCACACACATGAGAATCTTTCTAGGGCAGAGTTTTCAAACTGTCAGATGTGATCAGATTGCGGGTTGTGAATTGAGTGGGGCGGGTGGGGATCAGCATTTTAAGAACACGATGGAATAGTACGGAATCTCAGGGTGAATAAGGGAGTCATAACGTAAGTTGTGCCATGCTGGGGAGGTGAGTGTCCCTTCATGAAGCTTCTGGTGGGCATGCAGGCTGTGGGCCTAGTGCCCCAGGCACTGGGAAGCTGGTGCTCTGTACCATGTTTGAACAGGGGACCCGCAGACCATGGGGCCCTGCTCACACCTGACTCAGTTAGAAACCGTTCCCGACTCACCGGTGGTCTGACCCCGCCCCGTACCGTCCGCTACGCACAGCCCTCCTGTTTCCAAACATCTTCGCCTGTAGTTGTTTTCTTGGATGTCCTAAATTTTGCTCATCTACTGGGAAGTGATAGCTTCTTTTAATAGGGAGTTAATCTTTCTTTTTAAAATTGGGATTAAGATCCAGTTAACATAAAATTCACCAAAGCCATTTACCAATGTACAGTTTGGTGGCATTTAGCGCATTTGCAAGGTTGCAAAACTATTCCCGCAATCTAGTTCCTAAGCCTTCTCATTACCCCCAGAGGCCACCGTGCACCCATTACCCAGTCACCCAGGGGCTGATTCCCTTCTCCCCCGCCCCTGGCAACCACCAATCTGCCGTCTCCGGATTCGCCTATTCTGGGCATTTCACATAGATGCAGTCGTACGGTATGCATGGCTGTTTGACTGGCTTTTCACTCTGCGTCATGGTTTCGAGGTTTGCCGATGCCGTAGCACGTTCAGTCTGCATTCCTTTTTTTTTTTTTTTGAGATGGAGTCTCGGTCTGTTGCCCAGGCTGGAGTGCAGTGGCACTATCCCGGCTCTCACTGCAATCTTCACCTCCCGGGTTCAAGCGATTCTCCTGCCTCAGCCTCCCAAGTAGCTGGGATTACAGGTGGCCGCCACCACGCCCAGCTAATTTTTATATTTTTAGTAGAGACGGGGTTTCCCCATGTTGACCAGGCGAGTCGTGAACTCCTGACCTCAGGTGATCTGCCCGCCTCAGCCTCCCAAAGTGCTGGGATTAAAGGTTTGAGCCACCGTGCCTGGCCATTCCTTTCTTTAATACTATTTCTTTTGGCTCTTTAAATAATTTTTTTTATGCAATAGTAAACAAGCAATCCACACATTCCTTTTTTGTGAATGAGTCAGATGCCGCCGAGTGGACAGACCACATTGTGTTCAGCCGTTCATCTGTTGATGGACACTTGGGTTGTTTTCGCCTCTGGCCATTGCGAGCAGTGCCTCTGTGCCCATTCTTGTACGTGTTGCTGAACGCCCGTTTTCAGTTCCTTTTGTGTGTATTCAGCAGAGTGGAGTTGCGGGGTCTTATGGTAAGTTCGTGTTTGATCATTTGAGGGACCGTCAGACTGGTTTCCACTGTGGCCCGTGGCTTCTCCACGTCACACTCCCGCCGGCAATGCGCAAAGGTCCCAGTTCCCACACCCTTGCCAACATTTGTTATTTCCCATGAAAAGGATTCTAGCCATCCAAGTGGGGGGAGTGGTGGCCACTGTGAGTTGGATTTGTGTTTCCCTGATGGTGCTGAGCACCTTTTCATGAGCTTGCTGGCCATTTGTGTATCGTCTGTGGGGAAAGGTCTTTCCAAGTCCTTTGCACAGTTGCGGTTAATCTCTCATTTTTAAAATTTTACATTATAGTTTCAAAAGTGTTTTAGTGAAGTGTAGCATACGTATAGAAAAGCGCACACATAAAGGGAACACCACCGTACATTTTTCAGTGAACAGAGTCCCGGCTAGCCAGCAACCAGATCAGGAAGCAGAATGTTCACCCCCTGATCCCCCATTCCCCTGGGTGACCCCTGTTCTGGCTTCTACTGATACGTTGGTCTTGCCTGTTCTAGATGTCACGTACATGGGATTATATGTTGTGTATGCACATAACATATCTGCCTTTTGAGCAACATGATTGCATTATATTTTAAAGGTGGCAATGGTGCTTTTTAGGATTTATTTGTAACTTAAGCTGCTCTGGAGGTTGTTCCACAGTGGTAGATAAAGCATGTCATGGGTAGGTTGTCGCTGCTGCTTTTTCGGACAGGGTCTTGCTCTGTGGCTCAGACTGGAGTGCGGGGGCATGATCACGGCTCACTGCAGCCTTCAGGTCCTGGGCTCACATGATCCTCCCACCTCAGTCTCCTGAGTAGCTGGAACCACAGGTATGTGCCACCATCCTCAGCTAACATTTTTTGTATTTTTAGTAGAGACAGGGTTTCACCATGTTGCCCAGGTGGCATTCCACTGTGTGGATATGTGGTGATTCATTTATCTGTTGATGGATATTTGAGTTGTTTCCATCCATCCAATATGGAAATATCATTCCATATTTGTTTTTGGTGAACATTCAGCCAAGTCGCACTCTTAAAGGCTTCCTGGCCTTTGCGCGGGATGTGTTCCCTGCTAGGCACTCCTCCACCGTCTTCTTTTCCTAGCAAAGCCCAGCTCATTAAAAAATCCCCAGCTCAGATGTCCACTCCTCCAGGCAGGCTTCCTGGCTGCCCGGGAATGAGCTCCAAGGGTCTGTTTGGCTGGATGGGAGGGAGTGGCGTCCAGCAAGGGCTTACCTTGGCATTCAGTCCCAGCTTTGTGTTCCAGGGCCATGGTCTTTGACCTTGGGGGTGGTGGGGAGAGAATCACAGAATCAGCCATGTTAGGCGAAAGGCCACAGCGTCCCCACCACTGTTATCTAATCAGCTGCCTGGTCTAGCGTGGTAGAAAAAAGTCATCCTTCTGATCAAAAGCAGAGCAAAGTTCATCCCTTAACCCGGGTGGAGGTAGGGCAGAGGAGGAAGGGTCACTTCATGACTGCCCGGCTGACCATCCGATGCCCGGGGTCTTCAGAACTTGTTGGAAGCACTTTACCTCCACGGATTCATTCCAACCTCACGCAGCCCATGAGGCGATACTCTCCTACTCTCCTCCGCCCATTGTGTGGATGCGGAAGCTGAGACTTGGAGAAGGTCAGTGACTCATCCCTGGTCACCCAGTTGGATGGAGCTGCGCTGGGTCTCTGAAGATTGTCTTTGGGCAGTGCTGGATGAATGTGCTGAAACCCAGGGCCCCAAAGCCTCTGCTGTTGGGGAGAGAGAGAGAGAGAGAGAGAGAGAGAGAGAGAGAGACAGAGACAGAGAGAGAGAGAGAGAGAGAGAGAGAGAGAGAGAGACATGCAGCTGGATCCCGTGACTCCTTGGTTTACCCTCGATTCATCTTCAGAACTGGCCGAGCTGGCCAGGGGAGGATGGTGGGATTCCAAAGGAGAAAGGTGTCTCTGGCCCAGCGGCCTCTGCTGAGAAACCAGGGGAGAGATGGAGGCTGCAAAGGGGAATTGAGGCTGTGTGAGTGTGTGTGTAACTGTGTGTGTGTGTCTGTGTGTGTGTGTGTCTGTGTGTCTGTGTGATGGAGTCTCCTCTGTTGACCAGGTTGGAGTGCAGCGGTGTGATCACAGATCACTGCAACCTCTGCCTCCTGGGCTCAAGCCATCCTCCCACCTCAGCCTCCCAAGCAGCTGGGACTATAGGCACCCACCACCATGCATGGCTGGTTTTTGTATTTGGTTTTGTTTTGAGATGGAGTCTCGAACTGCCACCCAGGCTGTAGTGCAGTGGTGTGATCTCGGCTCACTGCAATCTCTGCCTCCTGGATTCAAGCAATTCTCCTGCCTCAGCCTCCTGAGTAGCTGGGACTACAGTCCCACCATGCCCACCTAATTTTTTTGTATTTTCTAGTAGAGACGGGGTTTTACCAGGTTGGCCAGGATGGTCTCGATCTCCTGACCTCGTGATCTGCCCGCCTCGGCCTCCCAAAGTGCTAGGATTACAGGCGTGAGCCACTGGGCCTGGCCGGTTTTGTATTTTCTGTAGTGATGGGTTCTCCATGCTCAAGCTGGTCTTGGACTCCTGGGCTCAAGTGATCCTCCCGCCTCGGCCCCTCAAAGTGCTGGGATTCCAGGTGTGAGCCACCACCGCCCCGGGCCGCATTTTGCTTTTTAAAAAAGCAGCTTTATGAAGGTGTGATTGATATTAAACAATGGCGTATATTGGATATATGCAGCTCGATGGGCTGGTGTGTGTACCCCGGGATCCAGGTGCCATACAGATCCGTCACCTCCACAGCTCCCTTCTACCCCCCTCCTGCTAGTGCTCTGTGGTGGGAACACAGAGTTCGCACTCTACTCCCTGGATACATTTTCCAGGGTTCTGGGTTTTGATGCTGTGTTTTCTACGGGGGGAGCACCAACAGCTGGACTGGCAGGCCTGGGGGTGAGGAGGCCGCCCAGACCACACAGCCGGATGTGTGCCCCAGGCTGGAGAAGGGGCCTGGGCTGTGGTGAGCAGGGTCCCCAGTGCTGCGGGGTCTGTCTCAGGCAGAGGGACCCCAAGTGCGTGGGCCTCGAGGCTGGGTGAAGGCCAGGGCCGAAGGAAGGGCTGGGTGATCGGGGCCTGAGAGCTGGAAGGGGCTGGAGCTGGTGCCGGTGGGCTGTGGTCACATGGGAGCCGCCACAGGTGGGGAGGGCGTTAGTGACAGGGCAGGACTGCTCTTCGATCCAGCTCATATACCACCTCTCCCAGGAAGACCTCCGGGACTCCTCAGTGCCCTCCAACTATTGGCTGAATTGTGCCTCAGTTTCCTAATCTGTAACATGGGGGCAATAATGTGGCAGTCTCAAAGAGTCATGGTGCTGTTCAGAGGATGAGAACACAGTCAAGTGAGCAGCATCACCCGGCACACGGCGCTACCCGGAAATGCTTGCTTCTGTGACCTCGTTAATAGGCGTTTGTGTCACCTTCATTTGCACCTGTGGGCTGCTCAGGCCATAAGATGCTCCTCTGGTGCTCGCAGCCGGGCAGGAAGACACGTGTATCAATAATCAGTTACAGCACTTGAAGGCAAGTCTCTGATCTGCTGATTTTTCCAAGAGAACTTTGAAATCCAGATTTTACATTACATCTTGCAGTTTCTTGACAGGGAATTCAGCTTCTTCATTTACACGCCACTTAGTCAGACTAGACACAGCTGTAGCTACGGTGTCACCGGCTTCATTGTACAGATGGGAAAACTGAGGTTCAGAGGGACCGACTTGCCCAGATGGCCCTGTGGAGTGCCACTCGGTCTGGCTGCTTCCAGATCTGCTCCTTCCAGGGGATGTTGGGCTGGGCCTGACTGGCCAGCTCGGCCGTCTGCCTCCTGCAGAGTCTCTGCCTATTGGTTCTGGCTGTCTGAGATCAATGGGGGTGGCTGTCTTTGTCCTGGAAGTACATGTTCAAAAGAGAGTGGATGGCGACGCAGCCGCCTGGCTGTCTGGCTCTGCAACGTCAGCTCTAATCTGATGGGCTGGGTCACTCCTCCCAGCTCCGATGGGGTGTGGGCACAGAGGGGCCCGAGAGAGGTTGAGGGTGGGAATCGGGTGGACTGGGGGGAGCTCCCTGTGTCACTGGGGCAACGAATTGTAGATCTAGAGGAGCAAAGCTGGGAGGAGAATCCAAGTGGACCCCAGGTGTGTAAACTGCGGTCCCTTTAAGAAAATCACGTTTTTGCAGTTTTTAAGTCAGAAGATTTCATATATATTTCTGTACTTCTGGTTTTCATGGAAAGCTTCTGTGTTCTCATCTTCCTCTGACTCCTCCCCGACCGGCTCACTCAGTGCACAGGCAGGCTCTCCCCCAGTCTCCCCGCCGCAGGAGGGCCTTTGCACGGCCGTGGCTGCTGGGGAGTGCCACCCCTTTCTAGATTCGTGAGCGCCCTTCCTCACTGCCTTCTGTTTTGATTTTGGTTCTAGTCTGTGTTTCTTTCTTTTCTTTCTCTTTCTTTCTCTTTCTCTCTCTCTCTCCCTTCCTTCCCTTCCTTCCTTCCTTCCTTCCTTCTCTTTCTCTCTTTCCTCTTTCTTTCTGTCTGTCCTTTCCTCCTTCCTTCTTTCCTTCCTTCCTTCCTCTCTCTCTTTCTTTCTCTCTTCCCTCTTTCTTTCTCTCTTTCTCTCTCTTTTTTTGAGACACAGTATTACTCTGATACCCAGGCTGGAGTACAGTGGCACCATCACAGCTCACTGCAGCCTCGACCTCCTTGGCTCAAGTGACCACAGCCTCTCAAGTGGCTGGGACTACAGGTGTGCAGCACCATGCTCAGCTAATTTTTTAAAAATTATTTTTTATAGGCCAGGCATGGTTGCTCATGCCTATAATCCCAGCACTTTAGGAGGCCGAGGCGGGCGGGTCACTTGAGGTCAGGAGTTCGAGACTAGCCTGGCCAACATGGTGAAACCCTGCTTCTATTAAAAGAAAATTAGCCCGGCATGGTGGTGGGTGCCTGTAGTCCCAGCTGCTCGGGAGGCTGAGGGAGGAGAACTGCTCGAGCCCGGGAGGCGGAGGTTGTAGTGAGCCGAGATTGCGCCACTGCGCTCCAACCTGGGCGACAGAGCAAGACTCCCTCTCAAAAATAAAGTAAAATGAAATAAAATATTTAAAAAATATTCAAAAAATTAGCCAGACATGGTGGCAGGGGCCTGTAGTCCCAGCTACTCAGGAGGCTGAGGTAGGATAATTGCTTGAACCCAGAGGTGGCGGTTGCAGTGAGCCAAGATCATGCCACTGCACTCCAGCCTGGGTGACAGAGTGAGAGTCCATCTTGAAATAAATAAATAAATAAAATTATTCTTTATAGAGACAGGGTCTTGCTATGTTACCCAGGCTGGTCTCAAACTCCTGGGCTCCAGTGATCCTCCTGCCTCGGCCTCCCAAAATTCTGGGATTACAGGCATGAGCCACGGTGCCTGGCCTACATTTACTTACGTGACAACTTTGTCTCAAATCCTGGCCTCTCCCCAGTCCCTGCTGTGTTTTCTCTGTGCTCTGTTGCATACCATGCGTTTTACGTGAGTTATTTGGTGTCTACCTTTCTCCTGCTATGGTAAAGCCCCACATAGCAAGGTCCTGGCCACTGTCCCATCTGCAGCTCTTAGAACCTGCCTGGCACGTGGTAGCGCTTGTTGAATGAATGAATGACCCACCTGGCTGCATGGAGCCCATGTTCCTGCATGGGGCCATCCACTGCCCTTAGCTCGAACCCGCTGTAGATAGTGCTTGGGCCCCTGTTTACCACAGCCCCGTGACTGGTGTCACCTGTTGCTGTTACGATGTATTTTAAGAAGTGTTGTGACAGCGTGGCTCGGCTGCCGGTTTAATTCCCTAAGCTCCAGGTGCAACAGCCTCAGGTGTGAGGGGCTTTCCCGCCACCTCCTATCCTGAGCCCCCGCCGAGCGGCCCCTCCCCTGGCCTGCTCGGGCAGCTGTTCCGGAGCCTCCTGGTGGGGCGTGGGGCCCTCGTCACTCTCGTCACCCGTACTTGTCCCGTCCCCTGCAGAACGTGCGCATCGACCCCAATAGCCTGTCCTTCAACATGTGGAGGGAGATCCCCATTCCCTTCTACCTCTCCGTCTACTTCTTCAACGTCATGAACCCCAGCGAGGTCCTGAACGGCAGGAAGCCGCAGGTGCAGGAGCGCGGGCCCTACGTGTACAGGTGAGGCTGGGCCCAGGTGAGGGCGGAGAGGCCAGCTGAGGCTGGGCAGGAGAGGGGTCTCAGAGTGGACGGGAGTGGGAGGCTGCTGGCTGAGCCCCAGAGACTGTTCCAGGAGCAGGCAAGACATAGACGGGGGAAGTACTTACTAGTCCTGGCGAAGGGAAGGTTTTTTTTTTTTTTTTGAGATGGGATCTTGCTGTGTTGTCCAGGCTGGTTTTGAAGTGTTGGGCTCAAGTGATCCTCCTGCCTCAGCCTCTCAAACTGCTGGGATTACAGGTTTGAGTCACCAGACTTTGCCTAGAGAGGTTCTTTATGGAGCAGGGAGGGACCAATGGTGTGGGTCTGGGTAGAGGGTGCATGTGTGAGAGACAGACAGACAGACAGACACACACACATACACACGTGACCAGGAGCAGGGACCTACCCTCCGAACCCTGTCTGGGCCAGAGGACCAGGTGGGCCAGCACAGGAAGGGGTCAGCTGTTTGTGGAACGCGCCGGCTGAGGGACCAGAGTCATGCCTTTGCTTTCTGCTTTCTGCTTGCTCGGTACCTGGCTGTGGCCAGGAGAAGTGACTTCCCCCCTCTGAGCCTCAGTGTGCCTGTCTGCAGATTGGGGAGACATAAGAGCCCCTTCATGGGGTCACTGGGACACTCCGGATGCACTCGGAATTCTGAGATAGCCGGCAGGGCTGCGTGGGCGTGCTCCAGGTGGATGTGCCTGTTACAACACCCTTACCATCCTCCACCCCCCACCTTCCCTCCCCTCACCA
>PVKV010030306.1:0-12542 GCA_004027835.1 Alouatta palliata | reverse complement strand
AGAATTTTCCTAGACAGACAAACGTCCCATTCAGGGTTTACTGAAGGCTCAGTTTAAGTCCCTCGCCCTGGGAAGGGCAGGAACACACCAGGTGTCTTTCAGAGGAGTGCAGTCAGTTTCACAGCTGGTGGGTTTTCCAAAAATATTTTCGTGAGTGACAAACAGAGCCAGCTTGGGCTGCACCGTCCCCACATCCAAGACTCATTCCCTGTTTCCCTCGCTGCTCATCCTTCAAATTCCCCACAGAACATGCTGGTGGCGTCTGCCCTGCAGGGTGTGGGGTAAGCAGGGCACTGTCTCTTGGCCTGGGTCAGGTCCAGAGGACGCAGACACACAGGCATAGCCCCTGATCCACACTGGGAATCCCACGTTCAAGCCAGCAGCTGCTGATGAGAAGGTTCACAGCCCATGGAGCAGGAGCCTGTGGGAGGCCACGGGAGGAGGGAGAATCGTGGCCGGCTCCCCTCCTGCAGGCACTGCTGTGCGGTTTTGTCCTCCCAAAGAACCATCCGCACAATAGAGGGAAACACTCCATTGTCCCCCCGGACCCAGCTCCGAGAAATCACAACTCCTCCTGTCACCCACCAAGACATGACTAATACACACAGACACAGGTGCTCACACAGACCAACACCAGGACACACAGACACATGTGAACATACACCAACACCAGGACACAGACACATATGTGCACACACACCAACACCAGGATACACATATACACACATGTGCAAATACCCTAACACAAGGACCCACACACAGACACGCATGTGCACACACACCCTAACACCAGGACATACAGACACATATGCACACACAGCAACACCAGGACACGCACATACACAGGTGCACACACCACCGGGACACACACACACGTGCACATACACCAACACCAGGACACACATATACACACATGTGCACACAAACACCCTAACACAAGGACACACACACAGACACGAATGTGCACACACACCCTAACACCAGGACATACAGACACACATGTGCACATACACCAACACCAGGACACATACACATGTGCACACACACACCAGGACACACAGACACACATGTGCATATATAACCAGGACACACACACATACACACATGTGCACACACACTAACACTAGGACACACGTGCACACACATCAGGACACACACAAGTGCACACACACCATCACCAGGACACATAGACACATGTACACACACCAACACCAGGACAGACACACATAAGCACATATAACACCAGGACACACACACATACATACATGTGCACACAAACACTAGGACACACAGACATAAATGTGCACACACACCAACACCAGGACACACACGTGCACACACACCATCACCAGGACACACACACACGTACAGACACACATGCACACACCACCAGGACACACAGAGACACACATGTGCACACACACATCAACATCAGGAAACACATGTGCACACACCAACACCAGGACACACACGTGCACACACCATCACCAGGACACACACACACATGCACACACACCATCACCAGGACACAGACACACATGCAAACACCACCAGGACACACAGAGACACACATGTGCACACACGCATCAACATCAGGAAACGTGTGCACACACCAACACCAGGACACACATGTGCACACACACCATCACCAGGACACACACACACGTGCACACACACCATCACCAGGACACAGACACACATGCACACACCACCAGGACACACAGAGACACACATGTGCACACACACATCAACATCAGGAAACACGTGTGCACACACCAACACCAGGACACACACACATGTGCACACACACACTGACACCAGGTTACACACATAAAGACACACACGTGTCTACAGGCGTTTCCTGCCCAGAGCTGGGTGCCCAGAGCTGCATCCTGCCGGCAGCCCTTTCCCAGCCACAGGGAGACTGCCAACACCCCCGGGTTCTCACCCCTCAAGCTCACTCTGCGCCTACAGCAAGGATTCATACCCCAATCACAGGTGGGGCCCTCTTCCCAGAGTACTCGAGGCCAGGAACCACTCCCTGCATCACCCCACCCGTCTGTGCCCTGAGAAACCAGGGACTCGAAGGACAGGTATCAGACCACGAACGACAGAGAACCTTGGCCCAGGGCACCAGGATCCCACCCGTCGCTGCCTGCCTCCCCACCTCTGTCTTCCTTATAGCTTGGCATGCACCGGGGACCTCAAATACGCCCCACTCAGCCCCAGAGGGTCCCCACTGCTAGGGATCCACCTTTGGCTCCAGCCACACCTTCCCTTCCCACTGCTCCTGCTCCTCGGCTGCCTGGACATCCAACCCTGTCGCTGTAGCAGGCGCTGAATGACCCAGTTCCCCTCTGGGTGGTTCCACTCATGTCCTGAGCCCCATCCTGAACTTGGCAAACAGGGCCTGCCCCAGGCCTCCGCACATCTGGGCGGTTGGGCGCCCATCTTCCTAGACTTGACCTCTGCAGGTCAGGCCCTCTCTGCTCGCCCAGGTGTGTCATCAGAACCTGTGGTTTGGCTGGGGGAGGAGGCAGCACAGGCGCCTGGACCTCCCCTCCCCCCGGCACTGGCTCCTCCGGGCCTGGCACACTGAGAGGGAGAATCAGGGCGTCAGCACCGGCGCCGTGGAAGACGCCCCAAGGGGTCCTGTGGGCTGTGGCGGAACGAGGGGTCTCTCTCTCTGTTGCCGGGCTGGCTACTGGGCTCCTGGCTGCTGAGTGACCCTGGGGTGCTGATGGAGGCCGGCACCGCCTCTTCTCAGGGTGGCCCAGCTACTGAGCCTGCCCCTGGTGTGGGGTCCATTCTGGCTGTGCAGCCTGGTTCTGGCTCAGGCTCCAGCCTCCCTGAGCCCCTCCATGGCTCCTGGGTCCCACTCACCTGGCCGCCCACTGGCTCCAGGACACAGCGGCTTGGTCCTGCAGGAGCCACAGGGCAAGGCCTGGGAGGCCCTAGGGGAGGACTTGTGGACACTGGGCTCCCCCATCCCCTAGAAGATGAGCAGCTGGACAGCAAGGACCCCAGGGCAGCATCGATAACAGCAGCGGGATGACAGTGCCAGGGCAGCAGGATGCCAGGCGGGCCCAGCCAGGCAGGGGCGGGAGACGTATCAATTCTCCTCTGCACCCCACCTCCAGGCCCTGGGAGCATCCCGGAAACATCTCTCAGGCAAACCCAGCCCACCTGCAGCACCCCCTGCGAGAGCCTGAGTCACTGAGGCCACCATCCCCGAAGGCAGCTGGGACCTGACACACTCATCCCCTCACAGCCTGGCAGACATCCAGTGTCGAGCCAGGCCTCGCTCCCGCTGGAGGCTCCAGGACAGGGTCCCCCTCTCCAGCACCCGCGGCTCTGGCCTCTGCCTCTGACTTCACGGGGCCTCCTCCTCTGCGTGCCTCTGTCCTCGTCTGCCTCTGACTCGCCACTGGGTTTAGAGCCCACTCAGATAAACTGGGTGACTTCATCTGGAGATCTTTACCCCACGTGTGTAGGTGCTTTCTCAAATAAGGTCATATCTCGGGTTCCAGGAATCAGGACTCAGCTGTACTCTTTGGAGGCCACCATTTAGCTTACTACAAAACTTGACGCAAAAACGAGATAAAAAAAAACAAGAAAAAAAATTTGGTTCAAGTAACTCACTTCAGAGAACAAAAAGAAAAAAAAAAAAAAAAAAAACAGGATCAAGGTCCAAACTTAGAAGGACTTGGGTCCTGAGAGGCCCCAGGGAACCAAGTCCACTGCCCCGCAGCCCGGGTGCACAGCGGGAGCCCAGGGTGCCTGCTCACCTGCCACACGTGGTTTTCTACCGGGTCTCTCACATGTGCTGGGTCCTAGACCTGTGCCCTGAGGAGACCCGGGGCTGTTCGGCTCCGAGGAACTGGCGGGAAGCCTGTGCCCCTGCGGCCCCACAGCCAGGCCTCTGCAAGGAGAGCAGCTGCAGTCCTGTGTAAACTGGCGGCAGGGGTGGCCCTCAGCCGAGCCTAGGGAGCCTCGGGGCAGCGGTAGGTGCACGCTGGGAGCCTCCGACGGTCCCCACAGCCTCATCCCATGGGCGTGGCTCACCCGGTGGCTGCTGAGTCCTCAGGGCCCGAAGGCGGCAGGAAGGGGGAAGTGTGGGCCCGTGGCCTCCGGACGGCTGGGATCCGGAGGGGACCCTTGCTGGTAACAGCGTCTCCCCAGGACCTGCAGCCCCATGCTGGCGCCCAGGCCCAGCCGGGGTGGGAGCAGCCCTGGAAGGAGGAACCACTCCAGGCAGACGCCACCGGGGCTCAGCTGTGTCATCAGGAGGGCCCTGGGGAGGGGCCCAGAAGGAGGCTCAGCCCGACAGCCACGGTTCTGGGAGCTGGGACGTTGACACTGCCTGGGCCTGGCTGGCTTGGCTTCCTCGGAGGGGACAGGTCTGCACAGCAGCAATGGTGCCACAGCGGAACCTGGAGCCGAGGTTACCTGGAGAACGCATGGGCCTTGGCCCCGGCGGGTGTGGGTGCCAGGGAACAGGACGCAGAGTGGCCCCTGCTCCTCCTCGGGCGACTGCACAGCCTGCCTTCCCCGAGTGCACACGGCCCCTCGCTTGACCCTGGGGTGGCACCTTTACGACCCTCGCCCTCCCACAGGCCCCGCCTCTTTGGGGAAGGTGAGTAATTCCGAAGCCAGTTGGGGAAGATGAGTTATTCCCCATCTGGTTCCCAAGCTCCATTTCCCATTTTAGGGCCCCTGCAGCCCACGGTTCTGGGACACTTGCTGAGACAAGGGAAGATTCTGTGAGTCAAAAGGGATTTTCCACATCTCCAACTGGCGTTTCCGGGTGCAGGGCCTCAGGACTCTGGTCCCAGGAACTGCAGGGCCAAGAAGAGCTCTGTGGTCATAGATGTGGACGGTCCCAGGACAATGGAGTGTGACAACACGCCTGACCCGCACCACTGGCTCCTGGAGCGCCCCGGGTCTCAGGACATCAAACGCTCAGAGGTCAGTGATCAGCCACCACGGCCTCGGCATCGACCAGCACCCCGAAGGCACTGTCCTGCCCTCAGAAGGCCCCCGAGAATCGCTGTTCCCCCTCGCCGGCTGAGCCTGAGTCCGGCATCTGGGTCCAGTTTTGGGTAAACTCCTCAGCATCCCCTGGCCCACGCTGGATTTGAAGGGGTGTGGAAACCTGCGAACAGCGTGCTGGGCAGGAACAGGCGTGAGCACCTTGAGTGGCTGCATTCATGGAAGGCCGAGGCGTCACCTTCCACCGGCCGCTGTGGGACGTGGGACTCTGCAGCCCCGTCCCACCAGGGTGCAGGGAACCAGGGCCCCATGGGACCCAGCCAGATCCCTCTCTTGAGGAAGGCAGCCCTGCCCCAGCCAGCGCCTCCCAGGTGATGAGACGCGTGGTCCCACGGCCCCTCGGGTGAATCCTGTACACACAGCCACACCTGTGTCTCCACCACCCTTGGTTCCATTCCCACCTCCGGTCTGGAGGACACTGGAGAGCCAGGGAGAAACCGGTGCAGCTCCAGCGGGGGTGGGGCTCCCTGCTGGAGAGGGGGTGCTCCTGCAGGAGAGGGGGGCTCCCTGCTGGTGAGGGGGTGCTCCTGCTGGCAAGGGAGTGCTTCTACTGGTGAGGGGGTGCTCCCTGCTGGTGAGGGGGCTTCTGCTGGCGAGGGGGTGCTCCTGCTGGCAAAGGGGTGCTCCTGCTGTGGGGGTGCTCCCTGTTGACTTCCCCTCCCCAGAGCAGCCCCTGGAGGGAGGCGTCATTCTGTAAACTGGAGATGGGGTTCAGGATGGCACCAGTGTGCCTGGCGATCCTGGAGCTCCCTGCGCTCAGGAACCCGGGCTGCCGGCTCCACACTCTCTACTCCAGGGGGACAGGAAAGCTCTGGTCACCAGGCAACAGGAGGCGCAAGGGAGGAGCCCAGGGCCCTGGGGAGGGCTCAGGTGGCCGGGGTAGCAGAGGGCGTGCAGGGGAGGGAGGTTCACCCAGGAGGACAGTCGACCAGCCCCGGCTGGAGGGATATGGTCATTGCAGCCGCATGACAGCGCAGAGGGGCTTCGTGGGGGACCATGCCATGGGAGAGTGTTCTGGGGGGAACCCCTCGGGAGCTCAGGGTGAGGCAGAGCCATGGAGGCTGAGGCTAAGGTGGCCAAGCTGGGCCTGGGCCAGTTCAGAGTGGCCAGGCCGAGGGGGAGGATGGGCACAGGCATTTATGCCAATCCGCTCGGGCCGCCGTGGAAATGAACGCAGCCAGGCAGCGCACACCACGGGAGCGTCTCGTGGCCTCAGGCCTGAAGCCCCAGGTCAGCCTGTGGCTGTGCTGCTCCCCCAAGGCTGCAGGGCGCCGGTTCCAACCTCGTCTTGGCTCGCAGGCCCAGCTTTCCCCGTGTCTCTGCGTTGTCTGCCTCTGTGTCTACTTCTGTGTCCCAACTCCCCCTTTTAATAAGGACCCCTGCCAGGTTGAATTAGGACCCACCCGGTACGTCACAGACACCCCGCCTCTAAACGCCACCACACACTGAAGCACTGGGTATCAGGACTCAGCGAGAATTCTGGAGACATGTCACTGAGCCTGTAACTCGGCTGTCCCAGCTGTCCCTGTCTCCCCCTCCCCGCTCTCCCCCCTCGTTTTCTGTCCCTCCTGGGGACTGTGTTCCCTGCATGTCCTCAGCACCTGGACTTTACTGTCTGGGACAGCGGCCACTAAGCTGTGTGGTCACTTAAGTTTACATTTAAGTTAAATTTTTTTTTTAAAATGAAGAATCCAGGACCTCAGCCACAGCAGCCACAGCTCAAGTACCTGATAGCCACATGTGGCTGGTGGCCGCTGCATGGGACGGCGTGGACAAGGAAGGGCCCCATCGGTGCAGAGATGCCATTGGACACTCAGAGAAAAGAGAGTTCACCAAGAGCCATCCACGGATACACAAGTGACTGGGTGAACAGACTCAGAAAAAATGCTTAGGGAGACGGGAACTTTTATTTTCTCCAAGTCACTATTATTTTGGGTGCTGCCAGCCGGATCAGCTCTGGTCATGCAGAGTCCGAAGCGCTGCAGCTGCCAACCATGGCTGTTGCTGGGAGAGACCCCCCTTCCCTGCGGCCCTGCAGGACGGCTCTGCCTGCCCTGTGCCCCTGCCTTTGCTCCTGGAGCTAGATGTGAGGCAGGTGGCTTCAGGGTGGTTGCTCCCTTCCCGGGAGCCGCACCGGGCCGCAGTCGGTTCACTCAGCCACCCCTGCTAGCACCTCTGGGCCCCGGACAGGGCACCTCCATACAGAGCCTGGGCACTCCACAGGGCGGGGGCAGCTCACCCTGTAAGCCCTGGCGCCCCGCAACCAGGGAGGAAGAAAACAGTGCGTCTCCCGTCTCCCCTCTCTTCCCTGGGTATATGACCCTCTTCCTCCTTCTGTCTTTGTCTCTCTCTGTCTCACTGTCTCTGTCTCTCTGTCTCTGTCTCTCTTTCTGTCTTTGTCTCTCTCTGTCTTGGGCTGTCTCTGTCTCTGTCCATCTGTCTCTGTCTCTCTCTATCTTTCTGTCTTTGTCTCTCTCTGTCTCACTGTCTCTGTCTCTGTCTCTGGCTGTCTCTGTCTCCCTGTCTCTCTATCTCTGTCTGTCTCTGTGTCTCTCTGTGTCCCCCTCCCCTCTTGCTGAGCCACTGCCCAGAGGTCCAGGACGAGCTGCTCACGGGCCTCCCCACAACACCGGTGACCATCAGCTGCCCCCATCTGCCCCCCTCCCCTCCACATCCCAAACTCACTCAGAGCCCCTGTTGTTTGGGCAACGTGCTGGGAACTCAGGGGAGGTGAGGGGCAGCAGGTCAGCAGGTCAGCAAGAGGAGGAAATGGGCTTTCCTGGCCCATTCTCCACCCCTGGAGGGCGCCGGGCCCTAGGTCCCGGTACTCACAGTAATGGGGCGAGGCAGCTATAGAGGCTTGTTTCCTTGCCGGGCGCCACAGAGCTTATGGCTCCATCTGTGACATGGGGCCTTCCTTCCCCAAGGGCCTGTCACAGCCTGCCACGTGCCCCCTCCATCTGCAGGGTGAGAGGACACCGCAACGTTCCCATGACCCGAGCTTCCCACATCCCTCCGCCCCCGCCTCGAGGGTGCCAGTTCCCTCAGATAGCGGGCAGGTGTCGTCCTGCCTCTCGGTTCCAGCAATTGTAACAAAGCACCACGGGCTGGGGCGTCAGCACAGAAGCTGTCCCCTTGCCGTCTGGGGGCTGGGAGTCCGAGACCAAGGACCGTTTCTCCCAAGGCCTCTTCGTGGGGGGCAGACGGCGGCTTCCCTCGTGTCCTCCTGTGGCTGCTCCTCTGCGCGCACGCATCCCTCCTGTCGCTTCCTCTTATTACAAGGACACATCCTATCGGGTCAGGGTCCTCCTCACAACCTCATTTCACCTTAATTCCCTCCCTCAAGGTCCTGGCTCCAGATACAGTCACATGGGGGCTGGGGCCTCACCCGAGAATCCTGGGGGAGCGACAGTGCGTCTGCACCTCCGTCAAGCCTCCTGGGCGTCTCCCTGCGTCCTGGCCACACTTCACCCAGAGTGCTGCACCCACTCGAGCACGTGGCAGGGCCCCAAGCACCACAGCCGCCGAAGGGCCGGGTCCCCTCTGCAAGCCCTGCCCCGTCCTCAGTCGCCACCAGCAAACCTGTGGCTGCACCAGGGCTGGCAGACATGCTCGGGCAGGGCGCTGGGCACCCTGGCCTCCTGCCCCTGGCCTGGCTCGGGCGGCTGTCGCCGGTGTATTCTTGAGACTGCAACCCAGAGCCAAGAAATGGGGGGGGCAGCCCTGCAACGAGGGGCACCTGGATGCACCTGCCAACCTCAGGGAGGGGAATGTCGGCTGGTGCAGCGCCAGGCAGCAGGAGAGGACGGTGCCTGGGGCTGAAGCCATGCCCAAGCTCCCGCAAGGCAGGGGCCCACGTCCTGGCACCACGCCAGGGCCTTGCTCTGCCAGGGCCTCTCAGGGCAGCTCCAAGAAGGAGTGGCCCCTTTGAAGGAGATCCTGGAAAGTCCGGGTTTTCACTCCAACTTTCAAACCCTTGCTCCCAGCGCAGCCACCCCTACCCCTACCCCGCCCCCGCCCCCCACCCACTTGCTCTTGGTCCCACCAGCATCATGAGAGTCTGGGGGCAGCGATTCAACTGTGGACCGGAAGGAGCCCTCAGCTCTGGATCACACTGTGTGGAGCACTCATCGAGGTCACGCTGGGTGGAAGTGAGATGATGAGCCCGGTGCCCGGTGCCCGGTGGGCAGCCGCCTTGAAAATGACCCCTCAGACCAGCGGACCACACCATACTTGACAATTAAGCCCAGATATTTATCCATTAACACCTGCTTCACTTCCAGATCCACAGATCACCAGGCTGGGGTGAGGACGTGTGAGACAATCACAGGTGGGCCGAGCACAGTGGCTCACACCTGTAATCCCAGCACTCTAGGAGACTGAGACAGGTCACCTGAGGGCAAGAGTTTGAGAACAGCCTGGCCAAAAAAAAAAAAGAAAGGAGAATAAAATAAAATAAAATCCCAGGCGAAGATGCACAGACCGGAACCAGGTGCCCCTGGGAGCTCCAGCCCTGCTGAGATGCCCATCCTAGTAAATGGGACCAGACCACAGGGGCTGCCGCCATCCCGGCTGCACACGCACAGGCCTCTGAGAGGCAGAAGCAGGGACGATGCCAGTGTGGCTTTAACCCAGCATTCAGTTTCCCACGGCTGGTACGGAACGTCCTGAGGAAAAAGCGAAGTTTGCTGCATCCAGGGAGGAAGTACAGCAGTCACAGCAGCAGCGGGCACCGAGGGACCAGGTCTGGGCTGGGGAAGGAGCACGTGCTGCTGATGTGGACAGCAGGAGGCTGGAGGGGCCTGGGGGGCTGGAGAGACCCTGTGTGGGACAGCAGCAGGAGGCCACAGAGGGCCCAGGGCTCACCCCTCCTTCAAAGGGACCTGTGCAGAGAACTCAGCCCTCACACTGTGGGTGGGTCTCAGGAGAGAGAACAGTGAGTGGCTGCAAAGGCCAGGTCGGGGCTGCTGCCAATGGACTTGGAAGACCAGCCAGGACCCACCTCTGTCACACGGGGGCCCCGCGGACCTCTCTCCCTGTGGGGACACAGCTGCTGGGGTGGTCACCCCTCCCCCTAATTCCCAGTTGGAACGCCCCTGCAGGAGCCCCAAGTGCCCAGCAGGGTCACTGCAGTCAGGTGCGTGCTCTGGAGCACCGAGGCTCAGGCTTGCCCCTGGCCCAGGCTTGCTACCCCTTCCTGGACTCTGTCCACAGGAAGTTGGGGCGGCCAGGCCCCCGCTGACCTTTCCAGGACCGGCCAGGAAGGGCTCACACAGGATGTGATTAGAAACAGGAAGGTCCCTGGACAAAAATATCTCTTCCTAGAAGCCTGAAAGAGCACCTTGCAGAGAGCGATTTAGATTAAAAGGACCCCTCCCGGGAGAGCCTGCCTAGGTGTGAATTGATTTAATCAAACTGGCCTCCTCCCAGAACACAAGCGGCCAGGATCAGCCTCCTCTGTCCTCTGCAGAAGGAACGGCGAGCATGGAGGAGGATTTCACTTATCTCTAGGCCCCCACCTTTTGCCTGCATTTTATTTTCAGTACTTTTTGTATGATGATAAAATACACATAACATTTTACTTTTTAACCATTTTTGGGTGCCCGGTTCAACGGCACCAAATGCAGTCACAATGCTGCAAAGCCGTCGCTGCTACTCGTCTCCAGAGCTTCTCATGCAACACCCCAGCTCTGCACCCAGTAAACTGACTCCCGTTTCCCTCCCCCAGCCTCTGGCACCCACTGCTCTGCCTCCGTTTCCGGAATTTGACAACTGCAACCACCGCTTGCAAGCATAATCCCGCAGGACTGACCTTTCCCTGTCTGGCTGTCCTGTCCCTCCTCACTCCCAAAGGCTCTACCGGGAACCCACCCCCAGCAGGAGGGGCCATTCCCTGGTCACCCACCTTCTTGAGGCTCCTCCATGAGGGTTCCAGGTCTGTGAAGAGACCCCAGGGATGTGCCAGCAGGTGGGCTTCTGAAGTGAAGTCGTGGGAGCCCAGATGCTGGTGACCCCTGGCCAGTGACCACAGACCTCCAGGCCCAGGTCCCTCTGACCTGGCCAAGGAATGAAGGCTGAGTGCCTGCGTGGGGGTGGGTGCAGTGGTGGCCTGCAGGGTGCTGTTCAAAGCCACCTCTGCAGTGTAAACCAAAAATAAAATTCTAAGGCTCTTTCCCAACCATCTGAATGGACCCCTCCTCTGGGCCAGGACACCCCAAAATTAACCTGAAAGACTGGTTCAGATGACAGGAAGCAGTGGTCAGACATGCCTCAGGACGCCCTCCTCCTTTCCGGAATTTAGGAAAAGCAACATTGACGCGGACCTCAACTCCTGAGAGAAACGCTTACAATACAGCGTCTTCTCCAGCAGAAACATCCACGCGGACCTCAAGTCCGGTGAGATATGCTTACAATGGTCTATCCTCTCTGAAGCCTGCTACCTGGAGGCTTCACTGCTTGGTAGAACCTCGGTCTCCACAGCCCGTTATCGGAACTCAGACATTCCTTCCTATTGATCAAAACTCTTCCAGCCACTTACCAATCAGAACACTTCAAAATCTACCTCGGACCTACCGGGAAGCCCCCGTTTCCAACTGCCCCGCTTTTCTGGACCAGACTAGTATCTATCCTGAATGTGTGAGGTTGATGCCTCATGTCCTCTAAACAGTGTAAATCCGAGCTGTGCCCCACACCTCCTGAGGGCTGTGTCTCGGATGGGGTCACCCTACGGGGCTCAGAATCAATCTTTTCAAATATTTCACGGAGTTTCGCTCTTTTCCAACAGGGTTATTTCATCCACATAGTGTCCTCAGCCTCCATCCATGTGGTAGCGTGTGTCTGAATTTCCTTTCTTCTGTAAACTAAAAACAAAATCCAAAGTCCCCAACCAACTGAACGGAACACCCCACTTGGACAAGGGGACCCAGAGCAACCGGAAAAACTGAATTCTGGCTTTGATGGGAAAGGAGGAGGGACTGGCCTTGCCATGGCCCCCTCCCCTGCCTTTAGGAGTTCAGGCGCAGCTGATGGACACTAACCCTGAAATAGAGACCTGAAGGTGGCAGAACAGACCCCACATGCAGCCTGACCCTGGCACAGCCTCACATGCACATAGCAGACCCTGAGGGAAATCAAAATATTTCACCCCAAAATGTATTTCTTTGGCCTATTTTGAAATGGCCCTGCACAGCTGTCTTTTGTGTGGGATTTTGCATGTGTAGAATTTCCACTAATGCAGTCAGCCTTCCCCCACCTGGGGAGACTCGCCGGAAGACCCCTACCTGGAGAGATTCACCACGAACCTCACACCCGGGGAGACTCGCCCACAGTCCCACACCCAGGGAGACTCGCCCACAGTCCGACACTCGGGGAGACTTGCCCACAGTCACCCGGGGAGACTCGTCCACAGTCCCACACATGGGAAGACTCACCCACAGTCACCCAGGGAGACTTGTCCACAGTCCCACACCCGGGGAGACTCGCCCACAGTC
>PVKV010030305.1:0-22450 GCA_004027835.1 Alouatta palliata | reverse complement strand
ATGAGTTTGCATCCTTTGTAGGGACATGGATGAACCTGGAAACCATCATTCTCAGCAAACTGACACAAGAACAGAAAATCAAACACCGCATATTCTCACTCATAGGCAGGTGTTGAACAATGAGAACACATGGACACAGGGAGGGGAGCATCTCACACAGGGGTCATTTGGGGGGAAAAAGGGGAGGGACAGTGGGGGGTGGGGAGTTGGGGAGGGATAGCATGGGGAGAAATACCAGATATAGGTGATGGGGAGGAAGTCAGCAAATCACACTGCCATGTGTGTACCTATGTAACAATTTTGCATGTTTGCATGTTCTTCACATGTACCCCCAAACTGAAAATGCAATAAAAAGTATATATATTAAAAAAAATATTTTGTTGGCATTGTGAACCACAAGATCTCTTTCACAACTATTCAACTCTACCACTGTAGCTCAAAAACAGCCATAAACAATTCACTGATGGATGAGTGTGACTGTGTAACAATAAACTCTATTTACACAACTGCTGGTGCACCAGGTATGACCCATAGGCCATAGTTTTTTGATCCCTCTTCCAAACTAACTATTAACATATGAGAAGCCTACTGGCATATATGAAAAAACATGGCTTTTGAAGTCAAGCCAACATGTATTCATATCCTGGCTCTGGCAATTTATATAATTTGGGATAAGTGATAACACCTATTTAAGTCTTCTTTGTCACCTGTTAAAGGAAATTATATCTCCCATCCCACACATGTTGTATGAATATTAGACGAGAAAATGTTTATAAAAATTTTAAACAGAAATTTTTACAACAATGAACATAAAAATAAAAATAACATTGCTATGTATGTGAATAACCAAATCCTAGGAAACTTACCTCAGATTCAGTTTCATGCTTGACTGAGGATGGCATGTCCCTATATAAACCAGATACTTTTAAAACCATGCTAGCAAATGAAATGCAAGAAGAACATGACTTTCATTAACTATTTGAGCGGTAATTGTTAACCGCTCAAATGGTTAACGGTTTGAGCATGTAACTTGGGCATGACAAAAAAGTTTTATTTTAAAATCTATTACACCTTTTAGTCTTCAAATCTAGACTCACAGGTTATCATTTTAATCCTGAAACCCCATCTTAATTAGTAATACAATTGACATCCAATATAATTTTGCTAGATTTCTATAATATAGTCATTGAGATAATCTTCATAGTGAACATATTTATTTTCAAAATTACATTGGTTCACAATATTTATAACAATTTTTAAACCTGCATTTGGTTATTCTGACTAAATACTAATGTCACAGTTGTATCATTTTAACATTTCCAAATTTCCACTCAAACTAGTAATAGAAGTAATCATTAATAAAATCTATTTAGCCTGTAACTTAACACTTAAGCCAAAAAGACCATTAACAAAATTTGCTTACATTATGTTTTATGCAAACATATGTAACTTACATTCACTGAACTTTTTTCAGATAAAGAATAACAACTCAAAGTAATTGTGTGCATGTATAAAAGACAGACATTACAACAGGAAACTCTCTATACACAGTTATGCATTACTTAACAATGGGGATACATTCTGAGAAATGCATCATTAGGCAATTTTGTTATTGCGTGAACACCATAGAGTGTACTCACACAAACCTAGATGGGAGAGGATACTACTATAGGTATAGCTGGTTGCTCCTAAGCTACAAACCTATACAGCGGGTTACTATACTGAAACTATAGGTAACTGTAACAAAATGGTAAGTATTTGTGTTTCTAAACATCGAAAAGGTACAGAAAAAATACAGTACAAAACATTTTAAAATGATACATCTGTATAGAGCATTTACTATGAATGGAGTTTGCAGGACTGTAAGTTGCTCCGGGTGAGTCTGTGAGTGAGTAAATATGAAGGCCTAGGATGTTACTGCCCACTATCGTAGACTTTATAAACATTTTACACTTAAGCTACACTAATTTTTGAAATGTCTTTGTAAAAATAAATTAATGTTAGCTTTCAGTAATTTTTTCACTTTATAAGCTTTTTAACTTTCTTAGCTTTTCTACTGTTTTTCATAACACTTAGAAGACAAACACATTGTACAGCTGTACAAAATAATTTCTTCTTTTTAATTTTATTCTATAAGCTCTTTTCTATTTAAAAAATATATTTTTAATTTTTAAACTTTATTTTAAACTAAGACAGACACATACATTAGCCTAGCCTGCAGAGAGTCAGGATCATCAATATCACTGTCTTCCACCTCCATATCTTGTTCCACCAGAAGGTCTTTAGGGGCAATAACACACATGAAGTTGTCATCTCCTAGGATAATACTACTTTCTGCAGGATTACCTCCTGAAAGACCTGCTGAGACTGTTTTACAGTTCACTTGTTTAAAAACGTACTTACTACACTGTACTTTTTGTCATTATTTTAGAGTGTTCTCCTTGTAATAAGAGGGCACATTTGTTTCCTGCCTATGATAGTAAGGATAATGTCTTCCTCTGGGACATAGATTGGGCAGATTTTCTAGCAGTGCCTTATACGATTTTGAGTTTTCTAAGCCCTGGATTCCTCAGCTGTCCCCCATATCCACTGTGTGTCCACCTGGGTCCACTTCTGCAATGCCCACTATGGGACTTGTCAGGAGAGGAAGCAAAGGAAGTACAGTGAACATAAAGCTCTTTGCAGGCCACTGTGACATAAACAATAAAGTTCTTTTTCTTTAACTCAGGAATATCATGTCTCCTGCTAGCATCTATGAAACTGTACAAGGCTATCTCATTAGTTTGCAAGCAGAGTAAAATCTGAGACCCATTTTTTTTACATAGGCAGATTATAATATTTCCTTTATGCCTTGTAATTTTGTATTAAATCTTAAACTAAGTAATACATCGTTCAGTGCTATATTAAAGTATTTCCTTTAAATAATATTTGTGCAGTTGTCCAGTTAAGTTTCTTGGAATGTGTTGTATTTGTACATCTATCAAGGTGATGGCCTTCAGAAGACTCTATTGAATACAGATTACAAACTCTTCTCTGGTTGATGGCAACTTTATGTCTAGCCCTGTATGAGCTCTGGAATTTGTTTAATCTACCTCTTCCTATTAGATTTTTTACTTGAGGTCAGTGGCTTTCTCTAACGAGAAATATGTGCATATTAGTATTCAGGAAAAGACTAAAGAGGATCCCTCTACATAACTCCAGAAAATCTCTGGGCAGCTACCTTCTAGTCCCCTACCCATGAATTCTAGTCACTTTCACTCAGGGAGACCACTTGAGTATTCTATGTCTTCAGCTCTGAGAGACTACCAGCCCATGGTAAGGCTCCCTTCCTCGCTCTGTGACCCACGAATTTCTTCCAGGCAATACAGAATGGGGAGAATAACAAGGTTCATTTCTTTTGTTTCTTTTCTGTCAGGGATTATGATCCCTGTGCTTCCTGTTGTCTGATGTTTGAAATCCATCGTTTTGTATATTTTGCTCACTTTTCTAGTTGTATACAGCGGAAGAGTAAATTGAGTCTCCATTACACTATCATTACCAACAGTGAAAGTACATTTGCATTTTTAGAGTTTACAAAAGGATTTTGTTACTATAGAAATAGCTTTAGAGATAGAAAATTGAATTACTTGCAAAAAAATAAAGAACTAAAGACAGGATAAGGAAAAACGCACAATTCTATGTGGTTTTTTTCTAATTTTTAATTGCCATTAAAATAGTAGGTACTTTGTGGATGAATAGAGTCAATGATCATAATAGTGTAAATAACACAATAACAAAGTAACATTCTTTTATTATTTCTAAAGTTTTCTAAGCTTATAAACTCTTAACAGTAATTTTAGTAACTTTTATCAGCAAATATTTTTAAGACATTTTGCTATGTGTGATGTGTCATACAAAGATGTGGAGGTCTGAGTTTTCTGATTCAGGAACTTCAAATCTGGTCATGGAAACAAGATAATTTCTATCTGCTGTACATTAGCTGTATGTGTCTATGCAAATTACTTGATTTATCCACCCACAAATAAACAAAAAGTAGAAATAGATGATATTTAAATGTTTCCTTATCTCAGAAAAGTTATGTCTCCATAAAACAGTACTTTAAAATTTTTATCTGTGTGTTTACCTATATGTTAGATAACAGGGTGTCAGAAAAAAATGTTTCCATTACTTACCCTCAAGCTCTTTAAAACTAACTGTAATGCAAAGGCTTTTATTATTATTATTATAAAAGAGTGTGTCAATGACAAAACTGCAAAGTTGCTAAAATAGGCTCTATCAATAATGAATGAAATAACACCAATCTGTATGAGTTGGGAATTTCATTATTATTGATTCCCAAATAACCAGAAGACAGAACTAAAGCGATATCACTCTTTAATTATGCTTTAGTTGGTAGTTTAATTTGGCTGTAAAAAAAGAGTGAGCAGTTCATCTCCCTGAGCATATTCTCAATAAGTAACACACTTCATAGCACTTTTAAATGCAATATCTTGAGACCAGTATTTTAAATGTAATATTTTGAGCAGAAACAATGTCACATAGGCAAATTCCAGTCAAAATATTGTTACATTTATGCTTTAAAGCACCTACTTTTGTACTATATAAACAAAATAATAATAGGTAAAATACAAAAAATATAAAACTAAAGTGTTATTATTGGACTCAAATATAATACCAATTATTGCAGTCCAGAAATACAACTTCCTGCCTAGTGGGGCTGCATCAGCAAGTGTGCTGTACTGTGGATCCAGAGATAGGCAACATCCCAGGTTTGGCTCTGGTGAGGTAATGGACATCAGTATTACTCCAAAAGAAACATTAACTAGAAACAGGCACATGACCTGATGTCAAGAGATGGGAAGACTTATAACAGAACCAGCATAGTCCTTAAGGAAGATGAATCCAAACTGTTTACAGTCTGCTGAATATAACTATGACATATATAAATATACAGGGAAAAAGGCAGAAGGACAAAACAAGATTGTATGATCAGAACTACTAAGAACACACCTTGCTTCCAAGGACCAGACTAGGAGATCTGACTCGAAAGACCTGGAGTGAAAAAAAAAACCCACAAAACTCACTAACCAAAAAAAGAGAAAACATGAAAAAGTTCAATGCTAAGAAATATAGCAATTAAACATTAGCATCAAACAGATATGCAGTCCAGAAGACATTTAACTTCATAGAACAATCTGTCAAAGACTTATATTGGATACACCCTTAGTCTGTTCTGTGTTCCTATCAAGGAATACCTGCAGGTGGGTAATTTATAAAGAAAAAATATTTATTTGGTCCACAATTTTGATGGCTTGGAAGTTCAAGATTGGATATCTGCCTCTGGTGAGGGCCTCCGGCTGCTTCCATTCATGGAAATGGGTATGTGTAGAGAAGAAGCATGAGTAGATGGGCGAGGTGCCAGGCTCTTTTTAACAACCAACTCTCTGGAAACTAACAGTGAAAACTCACTCACCAACATGGAAGGACATTAATCTATTCATGAGAGATCTACCTCATGACCCAAACATCTTCCCATTCAGCCCTAAGTTTCAACATGAGTTTTGGAGGGGACAAAAATAATATTCAAACTATAGCAAAGGTTTTATTATGACCTTATAATATTACATATAATAACATAAAGATTTAAAACCTTGTAAACTATAAAAGTCACAAGTAACAAAATTTTGAAATAAGATAGGACAAAATGAAACAAAAACATTGTTTCTAGGAAGAATTGTTAGAGTTGAAAAATCTAATCAGTGAAATCAAAAGCCCAATTTAAATATAAAATATAGACAGGATAGTAAAAAATGAGTCTGTGTAGTAAAAATAGTTGAATAAATCACTTAAAACACAGCATAGAGAGACATAGATACAAATGTCATAAAGTAATTAAGACTTGGATATCTGATAAACATTACCAAAAATATTGAAGAAGTGATGAACAATAGTTGAGAAATTTGCACAAATGTGTACGTGATGAGCAAATCAAAAATACTTTCTGTATCAATCAGAATAAATAAATACAAGTTCACAGCTAGTCAAATTATAGTGAAACTGCAGCTGCCACAAATGTTATAAACTTACAGAGAGAAAAAAGATTATCCTAAAAATTAAGAATAAGTATGACAGAAAGCTTTTCACCTGCTATTAGAACCCATAAATCTATAAAGTAATATCTCCATATTTCTTCACAAAAGAAAAACCAGTCAGTGTGACATTTTATATATAAATAACATAACATTTAAAGGTAAGAGCAAAATAATGATGCAAACTTTCATAAAACAAATGTTTAAACATGTGATTCTGCTGTAAGACAAGAGACCTCAGAAAACGTCTGGAAATTTTTATATCCAATAACTACAAAAAAACCTCTTAAGGTAGTTGCTTAATGTCACCTACACAAATGAGACATAACCTGCCAAACACCAAATTAAGACTAGGTCGTATTTCTGAAGACAAAGAGAAAGATACTGGAAAAAGTGTATATGATACTTCAACTGTGTCTATAACGTTCTATTTCTTTAAAGAAAAAAAAAGGCAAACAAACAAAAAAACACTTAAAAATCAAAACCAGAGGTCAGTAGTGGAAATGTTATTAAATTCTAATAGAGGTGGATGATTAAAAACATGGTGGTTGGTTTAATTATTCTGTTTACTATATTGCATGCTTTAAAAAACATCTTAACCTAACAAAAAATGACAGCAGAAAAAGAAGTATAAAAGCAAATGTTGTTGTTATCCACATATTATTGAAATATTAGTGGTCAATGGATGATATCTGTAGAGAAGGTGGTAGATGTTTTTTGCTCGAATTCCCCCATCAGCGCACATCTCACCCAACCCTCCACCAGTGCCAACCCCAGCTCACTCTCCATAATGTTAGAATGTGTTCAGGAGAGAGATGTGAGTTCTCAAACTTGACCTTGTATAGTGGTTTCCAAACATTGGCAGCATATTAAGGTTGCAGCCCACCAGACATCAGAGAATAAAGAATGATACAATGAGCAAGCAAGGAGCCTGAGCAGCCCCTGCTCCTGTGTAGTTTCAGGTAGCAGTCCTTTAGTTTCCAGCATGGGTCAGACTTCAGTATAGCCATAGAACGATTGTAAGTAAAACAGTGAGATAAGAATAGTGTTTGATTTGTGGGCACTGTGAAGAAAATAGCTGAAGGAGTAAGACAGGGTCATTGGATGGAGATTTCTGAATTCCATCTTGAGGATTTTATACTTGTATACTTTATTTTAGTAAATTAAGCTCATTGTATGTAAGTATAAATAAACAGCAAAGCTGAGGTTATTACAATCATGATAAATTACTTAATATTAACTGTAAAAATATGTCATAGGGTTGTAAAAAGAATCAGAAAATAAAGTAGTTTATTTTTTACTGATGAAATGATAGGTGTTTTTATATTGTATTAGTCTTCCAAGTGAAACTCTCATTTTTTTATTGAAGGAAAAAAAGGAGAAATAAAAGGATAAAAATAAATTTATTTTTAAATCAACAAGTACAATGAGATATCTGTGTTTTTCCTAATTATGCAGGAAATTAATTCAGTGGAGGAAAGATAAACAGATCCAAGTTTTCCTAGTTTTTCCACCTTTAAGCTGTATCCTTCCATTGAGTTACTTTAGAAGATTTGTTATTGTTATTTTGCCATCCACAAGTGTTAGCTTTATTCCAAATAAAACAAGCGTTCTATTTCTAAATAAATAGCATTACAGCAAAAGTTCAAAATTAAATATTAGGCACAATAGTTTATCCATTTAAACTAACTTGAAGTATTATTAGAATATTTTAAAAATTCTAAGAACCAATGCGATTTAACAAAACTTTTTAATTGCATGTTTTCTAAGATTATACTCAAGGAGTTACATAATGAATAGTACTATGAAATCCATGCTTATTTAGATGTGTCTCTGTGAAGGAAGAGAGATAATCATCCTTGGTATTTGGCCCCTAGACTAGAGCTATTCAATAGAACTCTCTATGATGGAGAAAACATTCACTCTAAACTGTCCAATATGGTAGCCATTAGTCACTTGTGCTATTATGCACATGAAATGTGGCTAGTATAAGTGAACAAATATTTTTAAATATTATTTAAAGTAATTAAAATTTAAATACAGGCATACTTCATTTTATTGCACTTTGCTTTATTGTGCTTTGTAGGTATTTCAATTTTTACAAATTTGAGGTTTGAGAAAACCCTTAAGAAAGGCTATTGTCAAGTCATGATCTTTTTACTAGCATGTGCTCACTTTATGTCTCTGTAACATTTTGGTAATTCATGCAATATTTCAAACTGTTTTGTTATTATTACATCTGTAATGGTGATCTGTAATTGGTGATCTTTGACGTTAATATTGTAATTGCTTTGGGGTGCCATGAAGCATGGTCATATAAGATGGAGAACTTAATCAGTAAATGTTGTGTGTGCTCTGATACCTACCCTGACCAGCCATTCTCTCATCTGTCTCCTGGTTCTTGGGCCACGCTATGCCCTGAGACACAATATTGAGGTTAGGCCAGTAAATAACCTTACAATGGATTCTACAAATTTAATTAAAAAATATCAGGTTTCTCACTTTCAGTAAAAGGCTAGAAATGATACAGTTTAGTGAGAAAAGCATGTCAAACATCTAGATAGGCTGAAAGCTAAGCCTGCTGCATCAGTTAGCCGAGTTGTGAATTCAAATAAAAGTTCTTGAAAGACATCAAAAGTGCTATTCAAGTGAATACAGTAAGAAAAATAAACAGTCTTATTTCTTTTGCTTTTTTTTAATTGCATTTTAGGTTTTGGGATACATGTGAAGAACATGCAAGATTGTTGCATAGGTACACACATGGCAGTGTGATTTGCTGCCTTGCTCCCCATCACCTATATCTGGCATTTCTCCCCATGCTATCTCTCCCCAACTCCCCACCCGCCACTGTCCCTCCCCTATTTCCCTCCGACAGACCAGTGTGTGATGCTCCCCTCCCTGTGTCCATGTGTTCCCATCGTTCAACACCCACCTATGAGTGAGAACATGCGGTGTTTGATTTTCTGTTCTTGTGTCAGTTTGCTGAGAATGATGGTTTCCAGTCTGATTTCTAATATGGAGTTTTAGTGGTCTAGATAGATCAGATTAGCCACAACATTTCTTTAAGCCAAAGCCTAATCCAAAGCAAGGTCCTAACTCTTCAATTCTATGAATGCTGAGAGAGCTGCAGAAGAAATGTTTGAAATTAGGAGAAGTTGGTTCATAATGTTGAAGGAAAGAAACCTTCTCCATAACATAAAAATGAGTTAACTAGAAGATCTAGCTAAGATCATTGATGAAGTTGGCTACACTAAACCGATTTTCTCTGTAGACAAAGCAGCCTTACATGGGAAGAAGATGTCACCTAGGACTTTCATAGCTACAGAGGAGAAAACAATGTCTGCCTTTAAAGCTTCCAAAGACAGGCTGACTCTCGTTAGAGGCTAATGGAGCTGATGAATTTAAGTTTAAATTAGTATTCATTTACTATCCTGGAAATTCTAGTACCTTGAAGGTTCATGATAAATCTATTTTGTCTGTTCTCTATAAATGGAACAACAAATCCTAAATGACCGAATATATGTTTATGGCATAGTTTACTGAATATTTTATTCCCACCATAGAGTCCTACTTCTCAGATAAAAATAAATTCCTTTCAAAATATTGCTTCCATTGACAATGCACCTGGTCACCCAAGAGCTCTGGTGGAGATGTGCAAGGAGATAAATGTAGTTTCCATGCCTACTAACACAGCATCCATCCTAAGCCTATGGATCAGGTAATTTTAACTCTGAAGTTCTATTGTGTAAGAATGATCCCTCATAAGGCTATAGTTGCCACAGATAGCGATTTTTCTGACAGAGCTGGGAAAAGTAAATTGAAAGCCTTCAAAAATTGGTTCACCATTCTAGATGACATTAAGAAAATTTCTGATTCGTGGAAGGAGGTCAAAATATCAACACTAACAGGAATTTGGAAGAAATCCACTCCAATCCTCACAGATGACACAGAGTGGTTTAAAACTTCAGGGGAGAAAGTAGGTGAAGAAATAGTCAAAATAGCAAAAGAACTAGAATTAGAAGTAAAGTCTGAAGATGGGAGTGGCTTGCTACAATCTAATTATAAAACAGATGAGGAATTGCTTCTTATGGATGCAGAAAATCTCTTATTGAGATGGAATGTATTCCTGGTGAAGATGCTGTGAACATTATTAAAATAACAACAAAAGATTTAGAATATTACATAAACATAGTTGGTAAAGCAGTGGTAGGATTTGAGAGGATTTACTCCAATTTTGAAAGTTCTACTGTGGGTAAAATGCTGTCAAACAGCATTGCATGTCAGAGAGAAATATTTCATGAAAGGAAGAGTCAATAGGTTTAGCAAATTTCATTGTTTTCTTATTTTAAGAAATTGCCACAGCCACCACAACCTTCAGCAATCACCAATCTGATTAGTCAGTAGTCAGCAACATCAAGGCAAAACCCTCCATCAGCAAAAAGATTACCACTCACCAGTACCTCAGATAATCATTAGCATTTTTAGCAATAAAGTAGTTTTTAAATGAAGGCACATGCATTGACTTTTTAGACATAATACTGTTACACACTTAATAGGGTACAGTATAGTATAGAAATAACTTTTATATCTACTAAGATACAAAAAGAAAATGTGGGACTTGCTTTTTGCAATGTTTGCTTTATTTGGATGGTCTGGAACTGAACCTATAATATCTCTGAGGTATGCATTTAGTCACATGTTGCTAGAGGCTAGTATATTGGACAGCACAGATCTTGATAATTAGGATCCAATTCAACTCTCATTAAATATGGTCAAAAATAAACAGAGGCAGAGGAATATATAAAAAGTAGTTGGTTGAAGTTAAACACTAGGTATTATCAAGACTTGAAGAATTATAATTTTCATATTCCCTTAAATCTTCTTATTGCACTCTGACCTAATGTCCATTCACCAACTTTTGTATGAACTATCCCCATTAGCAGTCAAACTGAAACCTGAACAATCATTTAAACTGAAAATCTTTGCTTCCGTCACATTCCTTGAAATATAAGAAGTCTGAAACTAATTCCCAGTATTGTGAAGAACTCTATAAAGACTTATAAAATCATGTGTTTTACTGTGTGATTCCCACATGCAAGGGTGAAGGGGTGATGACTCAGAAAACCAAGTCCTTTGATGGAGTATGGACTTATGCTTAGACAAGAGCAATTCAGGTCAGAATTAAAATTCACGTGGTAATGAGAACTCCAGTGTTCACTTATCCCATTCTCATTACATACTGTTACCCTCCTTTCTAAAGCATTTTCTTTACAACTTTCTTTTCCCCTGGAAACAATTTCTTTGCTGGAGCCAAATTTCTAATTTCTTTAAACGTTTAACACATTACCCCATTTTAAAGTACCTTGAGAGTGAAATGTTAAAGCCTAGAAATTGAGAGCAAAGTAGAAAATCCAAATTAAACAATCAGTTTAAGCCCAGTAGGTTTATATATCTTTCTTTCAACTATTTTCTTTGAATACAAAGCTCTTCAAACATCCACGAATCGTACCTTCCACTATCTCAATATCTAGGTAGAAATAACTCTCAAAAAAAATTGTGTATAAAAATACCCACAACAAATTACTGTGATAAAAATATTAAGTATCAATTTAGTATATTATGGTTTATATCTATTTTAATTACCTTTGTTGTTATCTCTATGAATTACATGAAATTTAACATTAAAAAGTAAATATTTGCACTTTGGCATATTATTCTATTTCAGGAAAAAACTCTAGCATTTATTTATTTGGTTGAATAAAGATCCACACCCCAAGCACTGCCTAATATTTTCAGAGGTCATAAAAATAATAACTTCAATGATAAACAAAAAAAAGTTAGTGACTTTTACATAAGATTTAATTTCAACCCAAATACTTGCTCCTCTAATTCATCTTGTTGTCTCAGTTCTTTCATGCAAATAGTTTCCATTTGAGTCCCTACAGCAAAACCAGAATTTGAAAATTATCAGATAGAACGGTATGCAATTTAAGGTCCTGATAAAAAGTACAGAAATGTTGTTTTATGCTTGAGGGAATTGTGCATAGACCATCTGCTGCCTTGGTGATTCCCACGATGCCTGTCAAAGCATGCATGCATGCATGAAGAAGCAGATAATAAAGCGAGAGATATTCTCACCGCGATTGGATCTGGAATCTAGGAAACCACAACATCCACACTGGACATCATTCAAACTAATAATCAAGCCCATGTGGTGTATTTTAGATCCACCGACTGAATCCAGATTCTAAGAGAAGAATGCCCTTGAGAGTATAAATATTCTAACGTCACTGTGCATTTCAGGCAGCTTAAGATGAAAATTGAATAGACCCTCATGCTGTATTTGTACTGCATTGTGAGACACAATGGAAACAACATGGAAAAGGCAACTTTTACTAAAAGAAAAGGATGTTTTACCAGGAGTCTTCAACATCATGGTCTCTGCTATCTTTGAATTTATGCCGAAAGCAGCACAAAATTTCTCCTTGCCTATTTATCAAATAATAAAAGTACTTATGCTTAATAATACCTGCAAACATCCAGAGTTTGATATGTGAGTAAAGGCAAAACAGGATATGTGACAGATTCCCAGAACAGACATATAGAATTGGAAAATCTCTACCCCTCCCCCAACAAAAAAAAAAATTGTAAAAGTTAGGAATTCCAGATCACATCTGTCCCCAAGGGTATTTAATAAGAGATTTTGGACTTGAACTACCTATGCAGGTCTTATTGTAAGTTATTTCTGGAACCTGGTATAAAGGAAGGAAATAAAGTATTTACAAGTTTATCTACATGAGTTATCTGTCCCTAAAGAATGCCTTTTAAATGTGAGAGTAATACGTTTCTTCCAGAGGGTAATCATTATATTTTTTAAACAAATTTCACAAGTATTTCACATGTCCAGAAATTGTATTCTTGGAAGCTACTAGCTAGAACTTATAACTGAAAATGATTTCCATATGGAAAATGGAAGCATGACAGAATGTGATGGACTGCTGTTAGAGTTAGTACAACCCTCATAAGAGCATGCAATTCTTACTAGTTGCACATTTGGTACATACACATTAATTTACCTTTAAATGATAACTCAGGGTATTGATTTTTATAGTATTCATCCTTGAGTTTAGCTATGAATTGAATACAACTCAATATTTTCAATTCATTATCGGAGAACCTGATATTTAAGAGAAAGAGTGTGATTTAATAAACACTTTGGTGGTAGTGCTGAAAAACCTCATACTTTATAAATAGATGGAATAGGCTGGGCGTGGTGGCTCACACCTATAATCCCAGCACACTGGAAGGTCAAGGCAGGTGGATCACCTGAGGCCAGGAGTTCTAGATCAGCCTGGCCAACATGGTGAAATCCTATGTCAACTAAAAGTACAAAAATTAGCTGGGTGTCATGGGGCACACCTGTAATCTCAGCTACTCTGGAAGCTGAGGCAGGAGAATCACTTGAGCTCAGGAGGTAGAGTTTGCAGTGAGCCGAGATCACACCACTGCACTGTACTGCAGCCTGAGTGACAGAGTGAGACTCGATCTCAATCAATCAATCAATCAGTCAGTAGAATACATGCAAATATTGTAACTACTGTAAATAATTATATTTCATGTCAAGGTACTGAACATCTTTACATAAATGCACTAAGTATTTAGCAAATACTGATTTTGTACCACAATTTGGGAGGTGAAATTCAGAAAGAATATGACTGGGAGATTATGGTAGGTTTGATTATAGTTTTGATCACATTGTTACCACTTGCTGGGCACATAGAAAGATTATATTTCCTAACTTCTTTTCCCAGGAGGTTGAGCCAGGGACTGAGTTCCAGCCATTGAGATTACAGGAGATATGAAGAGTGCCACTTCCAGACCTGGCAATTAAAAACATTCTCTGCAATCTTACGACTTCCTTTTATTCTCCTACAGTGACCTTGGAGTCCATGTGCTCCAGATGGCCTGGCTGCAACACAGAGAATGGCTAGCCAAAGTTCATTGGATTTTACAGGAGTGAGGATAAAAAAATTTAGGGCTTGGTCTCCTTTTTCTTTCTGCAGCACAGGTAAGCCTGTTCTGAATAATTCAAAGAACTTTTCAAAATGCCTTAGAATCTTTTTAATACTCTCTCAAGCTTCTACTGCAACAGTGATACTTTGACTTTAATTATGAGTAATTCATGAATTTACAGGCCTTTTCACATCTAATGGTTCTCCATTTATCTCCTTAGGAATAAGGTAGTTGTACAAAAAAGCTTTCTTTTTTTTTTTTTTTCCCCTGTAAAGCCTACCTAATCCCTTTCAGAAAAATGGTCACATGATGAAAGAGTAACGCTTATTAGTTGTCAAAAAGTGCTGTAAGATGGGCTTTTGGAAAAAACTACCTATGGAATTTTCCAGTTGTTCAAATTATTCCTCCACAGAAACACAATAGAATCACAGCTTAAGAATGGATTTGCACTACAATGCCTACCTCAATCATCTTTATTTATGTTTGTAAATATTATCTTTCATTTTTATCATGAGCTTAGTCCTGTTCAAGAACTATGGAATTATTTCAGGTTAGTTATTTTTTATTTCTACCACAATAGAGTCATAGATTCTTCATCCTATGGAATCTACACTACCTATGAGCCAGTGGCATTGCCATGTAAATAATTTTCAAAAGCATTTCTAAAAGCATGACTGCAAAATGATTTTAGAAGAATTAACTAATATATATATAATGTAATGTATCTAATATGATATACAGATGTTAGATAATGCTTGAGAATATGCTTTTAATAATTGTATAATTTTATCATCATACTTTGAAAATATAAATTAATTTTAATATATTAATATTACTTATATTAATTTTCAGCTAAAATAAAATTAGGATTACCTAATATTTAAATGCTTAATAAAGTAACCCAGGAACAACTTAACATAAGCTTCTCTGCTGATTAAAGGATTATAGTAGCTAAGGGAGCTGATATGCTATGCACTCTGGTTAGTTTTGTTTCAAATAATAATGGATTTTGTTTCTTTTAGTTCTTCTAGTTGACTCCCAGGAATATTTAAGATAGGATACCATCAGAATTATTAGTCTTTGACCTTGCTTTTCATCTGCTTCATATTGTCTGACTGAACTCTGGGAAAGGCTCTGGGAGAGAGTAAAAAGTTATGTTAGTGGACTAGTACACCTACATTCAACCATCTCTCTTCATAATTTGCTGTGCAATCTTAGAAAAAAATCACCTATTCTATCTTTTCAAGTACCTTGGGGATAAAAAGATTTGTTTCAAATCTAAGTTTTTCTAAGTATAGAGTATTAGCTATTTTCAATGTACATTAGGAGCATAAAGGAAAGGGTTTTAATCTCCAGCATGAGAAAATTAAATTAAGGTTAAATTTATTGGGAACTAGTATATATGGATTGAGAAGTAAATTATAAAGGACATTTTGAAAATCCATTCCTTGAATTATTTTTAAAAGAGCTTCCTGTTCTACAATTGTTTAGGTGTGATCTTGATAAAGTTAGGGGCCTATTAAAGGTACTTTTCCATTGTGATTTCATAACTCTAGCAAACAATTTGATTTCTTCCTTGAACTTGGGAGTACTATATTTTAAAGTCAACTTTGTCCCCAGTAGTACTAAACTAGGGGTTTTGGTTTGAGCCTACTTTTTCATATACATATTCTTTTACTTATTAATTTATTTATATTTTTTTTCACTAATTTTGTGCTGAATGCATAGTATGTTCCATTCACTTATAATTATGAGGATACTCTCACCAGAGCTCTTAGGAAATCCAGGTGAACTAACCACAGAGATCCCTCCATTTTCTTATCTTAGAACATGTACTTAGAAAACTTCTAATTGTAAATACTTTCTCTGTTCCCTTGAAATGTAAATCTTTATAAAGGCCTCTTTCCAGTTTTACAACCCAAAAATATCTTTCTCAAGGACCTGGAAGCCATCCTTTCAAAATGTAATAAGAATACAGCATCCCTTTTTCCTGGGCTCTCTGGAGAGTAGGAGCCTAACTTAGGTGAATGATTTGCTCCAACTTTTAAAACTCTCTCCTGTCACAAAGATACGAGAAAGTTTACTCTTCCTTTGGGTAAAGTCAATTGACAAACACTAAAAAATCTTCTGCCTTTTGTATCAATGGAGTTGGGTTCATACTACCTTCTGGCCACTCTCCTCTAGGGCAGTCACTTTAAAGAAAATCCCTTGCTCATTTAACATTATTCAGTGAAGTTTTTGCTTTCATAGGGTAAATAATCTCAAAGGGCCTTTTCCCAACTTTGGAACTTTATGTTTCTAGGAAAAGGGCCTTTTGCTTTGAGTTGAATGCAAAGAAAGTGATAACCATTTTGTGAAAGTCTGATGTGGCTTCAGATTTAGCAGAATTATGGGTTATTTGTCTACATGTATTTACTAGTACTCATCCAGCAGACTACTCTCCCCCACTGACCTAATATTTTTCTAAATCTACTTTAGCATTATATAACACTTCAACATCCTCTCAATTCAAAAGCCAAGTTTTGCTACCAGCATTTGCACCACTTTACTTCTTTCTTCTATCTCACTCTTTCAGAATCACTGGGATTTTATTACTGATTCATTGTCCTTACTAATTACTGGTCTGTTCATATATTCTGTTTCTTTATTATTCAGTCTTGGTAGGTGTATGTGACTAGAAATGTAGCCATTGCTTCTACATTATCAAATATTTTGGTGTACCATTGTTCATAGGGTTTTCTTATAATCTTTTGTATTTCTGTGGTAACAGTTGTAATGTCTCTTGTTTCATTTCTAACGTTTTTTGAGTACGTCATTTTTTCTCCTTATTAGTCTAGCTAAGGGTTCATCAATTTTGTGAATCTTTTCAAAGATCTGACTCTTAGTCTTGAGTTTTTTATTTTTTATTTAAATCACTGTATTAGGGTCTGTTTTATTTATATCTGTTCTGACCTTTGCTATTTTCTGCTAACTTTGGGCCTAGTTTGTTCTCCTTTTTCTTGTTCCTTAGGGTGTACCATTAAATTGCCTATTTGTATTCTAGCACCTTTTTTGGTTATAGGCATTAGTCACTGTAAATTTTCTTTTAGGGCTGCTTTTGCTACATCTCATAAGTTTTAGTATGTTGCATTTCCATTTTTGTTTGTCTCAAGGTATTTTTTCATTTTCTTTTTCATTAGTTCTGTGACCAATTAGTTGTTTATGAGAATGTTAATTTCCATGTATTGGTTTATTTTTCTCAATATCTCTTGGTGTTGATTTCTAGGTTTATGCTAAAACTATCTCAAAACTTGGTTTCATATTACTTTAGGCCTCTTAAACTTGTTAAAATTTGTTTTTTAACCTAACGTGATCCATCCTAGAGAAAGATCTCTCTGCAGTTAAAAAGAAAGTGCATTCCTCTGCTATTGAATGGAAGAATCTGTATATGTCTGTTAGGTCCATTTGGTCTAAACTGTAACTCAACTCCAGTGTTTTCTTATTAATTTTCAGTCAAGATGGTCTATCCATTGTTGACAGTGGTACAGTGAGTTTCGCCACTATTACAGTATTGCCTTCTATCTCCTTCTTGAGATTACTGAAAAATTGTTTTGTGTATTTAAGTGCTGTAATAATAGGTGCATATATATTTACAATTATTTTGTTTCCTTGGTGAATTAATTCCTTTATCATTACGTAATGGCTTTTTTGGTCTCTATTTGGCTTAATGTCTATTTTGTCTGACATACATACATACATATATATATATATATATATATATATATATATATATATATAGCTTCACCTGCCCTTTTCAGGTTTTTATTTCACAGAATATCTTTTTCTGTCATTCAGTCTATGTGTGTCCTTACCAGTAAAGTGAATCTGTTGTACACAGAACATGGTTAGATTTTGTGTATTTTTTATTCAGCTACTATACTTTTTTTTTAATTCTAGAATTTTATCCATTTACCCCCAGAGTAATGTTTGACAGGTGAGAACTTGCTACTTCCCTTTTGTAACTTTTTTTCTGATTATTTCATAGGTCCTTTGTTTCTTGCTGTCTTGCTATTCTCTTATGTGGCTTGATGATTTTCTGTGGTGGTATGCTTTGAATCCTTTTTATATTTTGTACAACTACTGTAAGTTTTTGTGGTTACAAAGAGGCTTACATAAAATATCTTATCCTTATAACAGGATTCTTTAAGCTGATAAGAGCTTGCCTTTAATTGCATTACTTTACTTCCGAGCCTTTTGTTTTATGATTTTGATGTCAAAATTTACATTTGTTTTTATAATTTGTATTTCACAACAATTTATTGTAGCTACAGTTGTTTTTAATGCTTTTTAAAAATTCTCACAGTGGGAATAAAATTGCTTTACACATCATCTTTACAGTACTAAAAAACATTGAGTATGACTAGATATTACTTATGATATTTTTAGTTTGTATTTTTACTTTCATATGTGTTTTGTTGTTAATTAGCACTCTCTTTTCAGCTTAAATAACTTCTTTTAGCAATTCCTGTAAGACAGGCCTAGTGGTTTTTTTATTATAATGGTTCTTGTTGAACTTATAATTGGACTGAAAATGAATGGTGACTTTTGAGCTTCCTGTACTTGGCTATTGTCATTTATTAAGACTTAGAAAACTTTAATTTTCAGCCATTAGTTTTTCAAGTATGTTTTCTAGGCCTTTTACTACTCTCTCTAATCCTTCAGAAAACTTGTTTTGCAAAGAAAGATTAGTTTGCTTGATGGTGTCTGATAATTTCCACAGGCCTTTTTAATTCTTTATATTTCTTTTATTTTTTCCCCTCTTCTGGGTGAATAATTTTAAATGTCCTATCTCTAACCTCCCTGAGTCTGCCTTCTGCTTGATAAAGTATGCAGTTAAAGCTTACTATTGAAATTTTCAGTTCAGGTATTGTATTTTTTATGATTTTTATTTTTATTGTTATTGTTTCTATTTATTTATTTAACAAAACTTTTGTTTAGAAAATGTTCTCCAAATTTTATTTTTTAAACTGATTTTCTTGGAGTTACCTGAACTTCTTTAAGAAGATTATTCTGAGTTCTTTATCAGTCATGCCATAGATCTGCCTTTTCTCTGGGTCCATTTTTGGAGCTTTATTAGTTTCTTTTGGTGGTGTCACATTTCTTGATTCTTTATAATCTTTCTGTTCTTCCACTGCTGGCTTCAAATTTGAAACAAACACCTGTTACAGCCTTTGTAGGTTTTCTGTGGTGGTAATAGACCTTTATTATTTAATCTAGCCTGGCGTTTTGGATGAACTTTCTGGTAACAACACCAGACAGGCAGACCTTGGTATTAGGTTCTCTAGTTGGGTCTTGTTGCTTCCCATGCTCTGAGGTGGAATGGTACCACCTGCTGTGCTCTATGGTACAGTGAGACCACCAGATAGAGTAGGTTATCAGGTGGTGCTACTACTGAATGGGCTCTACAATTATTCTCTAATTAGGCAGGGTTGCAGATTGTTTTTCCTGGCTGAGTGCTACTGTTGTTTAGTGTTTACTTAGGCAGGGCTGTGTGCTGGGCTCTGATGCTGAGGGAGTTCTCTAGGGTTGTTGCTCAGCCATAATAGTAAGCTGAGCAACAGGCTATGTTACAGGGGACATGCCTGGAGTTAAGCTTGTCACCCCATCCCTTGGATAGGCTTAAGTAGAGCACCAAGGTTTATTGGAGTCATCACTCACTAGCTGAGGTTGAGTTACCCCAGATGCTTTCTCTGTGGGAATTGACCTGCAGTTGCCTCTTTGTGTCTGGAAGACTTAATGCAGACTGTAACTTAGTTGGATTACCTGTTGCCACTAGGGGTGGAGAGGTCAGATGCTCCCTCTGCAGTTAATCACCCACCTTCCACTGACTGTTGGCAAGGGGACAATTTAAGGAGAGCACCCAGCCCATATGAGAATGCTGGCTAGAGATTCAGGTCTGGAAGTGGCATGATCCATGTTTTCTACAGTGTGATATTGTTGGCTACCCTCTTTGGAGTGTCACCTCCATTGTTCAGAAGGCAAAGCAACCACCAATATCTGCTTATTCGTTACTGTGAGTCCCACCCTGTTCTTTGTTTCTAACTAGCCCCAGATCATCCAGCCTTGCTGGAATTTCCAATGTTTTCCATGGGATAAAACAGGAGTAAACCTCTTGCAAAGTGTTCCAGAATGGTGGAGAAGCTGAATATTTGCCTCCAACTCACTTTTCCCTTTGTAGAAACTGAGTCCAGGGGAATTTTGTGTATGTGGCATTCCTCTTATAATTGCATTGCAGCTTTTGTCAGTTCTACTGTACAAGAAAAGTGTCCCAGCCTCATTCCCAAGTTCTGGAATATTTAGGATGTTATTTTTGCCTATGGATAGTGGCTACTTGGATTTCAGTGAAGGGAAGTGAAATTGGAGAGCTCCTATTCTGCCAGCTTGCTGGCATGACTCTGGAAATTATTTTTAAAAGAAATATTTAATTTGTATCTAATTAATAATATAAATGGGAGAATTCTTGGCATGTTACTTAATAAACTATTTCTTTTGGAATAAAAACAATAGCACAGTAAGCAAACAATGATTAAATATTTTTGAGTCTCATGTATTCAGAGAAATATTTTATAAGAATTGTGCCATAGACAAGAACAGGTGGTAATAATTAGATTTTCCATCTGCAGATTGTAAAGTCACCTACAGGTTGGCTTTGCAAGTATTATAGCCAATATGTGGAAACCAACTAATTTTCAAATTATGCCAAATGGACCTTGACCAAATTCAAAGAGTCATGTAGGACCAATGTTCTTTTTGATATTTTTTAAAGCTTAAAGCAGATGACCGTACCATTTGCACAGCAAAATAGGAACTATGAACAGCATGTGAGCAGAATTTATTTAGTGAGTGGATGAAGGGATCAGTTAATGATATCAGAGCACCTTTAAATCCCAGATTCTAATTATCTAATTCCTCCACAGATGTGGCCCATTCAGTGATTATCTGTTTTTAACTGGAGCCTAGTATTTCAACTTTCTCAGATACTTAGAGTTAAGTATTATAATTCTTACATTGTGACTTGGATTGTTTTCCAGTATTATTACTCACCATTTAGAACTGTGCTATACGCTAGTCTGATAATTTGCATTTTGTTTGGAAGTATTTATGCCTTAGGGATGCTTTGGCATAAAAGGGCCTCTATGCTCATCAAAAGAAGCATGTCAATGAAACCATCCCCAATGAAATTTTGTAAAATTGGTTAAGAAAATAAGATAAAATTCCACTGGGCTTGCAGCAGCAATCATTAAGCCAGCTTGCCCTCTGGCTCACTTCCTTGTAGCTGGTTGCCACTTACTACCCCATGATAGCATAGCCCTTGTCACAAGATCCTTTGTTCTTTTTCTGTTTTACAGACAAAATCTAAGACATCGCAAGATAGTTAGCTTTCTGTTTCAGCTTCTTATTAAAGTTCTGCATACTAACAAAACTACAGCTCGATGACAGCTTGTCTGGAGGGCCCAGTAAGAAACTGACTCATGGAGACATGCTGGCCAATTGACAACCTCAAATTTTCTAGCCCCTTACCCTCCACAAATCTCTATTAAAATGCTTACCCAGAGCCCTTCAGGGAAACAGATTTGAAGCTTGAGAATTCCTCCCATTTCTTCAATCAGCATTTTGTTATTAATAAACTCTTTCTCTGCTGCAACCCCGTGTCAGTGTATCGGTCTGTTGCTCTACAGCAGGCATAGAAAACTGGCAGTCCTGTAACACAGCAGTCCCCAGTTGCTGTGGAAGGCAATTTTTCCACAGATGGGAACAGCAGTGTGGGGATGGTTTCAGGATGAAACTGTTCCACTTCATATCATCCGGCATTAGTTAGATTCTCATGAGTGTGCAACCTACGTGCCTCACATGCGCAGTTCACAATAGGGTTCGTGTTCCTATAGGAATCTAAGGTTACTGCTTATCTGACAGGAGGGAGAGCTCAGGCAGTAATGCTTGTTTGCCTACCACTCACCTTCTGCTGTGTAGCCCAGTTCCTAACAGGCCATAGACTGGTGCCTGTGGTACTCACCCTAACGTCCTCATTTTTAACATAGTTACCGCTTTTAAAAACCTATCCCCAAATACAGTCATATTCTGAAGTGCTGGGTGTTAGAAATTCAATTTCTGAATTTTGGTGGGACTAAATTCAACTCTTCTAATATCCCTCTTAATGATCTGCCTATGTCTGTTTCCCTTCTTACTTCCCTTCCTCCCTTGCTTCTCACACTGCCTTCCTCTCTCCCTCCTTCCTTTTTCCCTCTCTTCCTTCTTTCATCCTTCTCTTCCTTCTCTCCCTCCCTTCCTTTCTTTTTTTTTTTTTTTTT
>PVKV010030304.1:0-22455 GCA_004027835.1 Alouatta palliata | reverse complement strand
CAAGCAATTCTCCTGCCTCAGTCTCCCGAGTAGCTGGGACTACAGGCACGTGCCACCATGCCCAGCTAATTTTTGTATTTTTAGTAGAGACGGGGTTTCACCATGTTGACCAGGATGGTCTCGATCTCTTGACCTCATGATCCACCCGCCTCGGCCTCCCAAAGTGCTGGGATTACAGGCGTGAGCCACCGCGCCCGGCTGTGTGTCACACTATTAGCTAAAAACTGTTTTTTCTCTTTGCTAGGAACCTGTGAAACCTGAAGAAGGCAGAGATATGGCAAACAGGATTGGTGCTTTTGGGTACATGGAGTGTTCAGCAAAGACCAAAGATGGAGTGAGAGAGGTTTTTGAAATGGCTACGAGAGCTGCTCTGCAAGCTAGACGTGGGAAGAAAAAATCTGGGTGCCTTGTCTTGTGAAACCTTGCTGCAAGCACAGCCTTTATGCGGTTCATTTTGAACAAGTGCTGTTTATTAATCTTAGTGTATGATTACTGGCCTTTTTCATTTATCTATAATTTACCTAAGATTACAAATCAGAAGTCATCTTGCTACCAGTATTTAGAAGCCAACTATGATTATTAATGATGTCCAACCTGTCTGGCCCACTAGGGCCCTTTTGACACTGCTCTAACATCCCTCCTCTGCACTCCCACCTGATACACCAGGCACTAATTCAAGGAATTTCTTAACTTCTTGCTTCTTTCTAGAAAGAGAAACAGTTGGTAACTTTTGTGAATTAGGCTGTAACTACTTTATAACTAACATGTCCTGCCTATCATCTGTCAGCTGCAAGGTACTCTGGTGAGTCACCACTTCAGGGCTTTACTCGTTAACAGATTTTGTTGGCATAGCTCTGGGGTGGGCAGTTTTTTGAGAATGGGCTGAACCAGAAAAGCCCAAGTTCATGCAGCTGTGGCAGTTACAGTTCTGTGGTTTCATGTTAGTTACCTTATAGTTACTGTGTAATTAGTGCCACTTAATGTATGTTACCAAAAATAAATATATCTACCCCAGATTAGATGTAGTATTTTTTTGTATAATTGGATTTCCTAATACTGATATTTGTCATCCCCAAAGAAAGTGTATTGGTTTTTTAAAAAAGAAAGTGTATTTGGAAATAAAGTCAGATGGAAAATTCATTTTTTAAATTCCCGTTTTGTCACTTTTTCTGATAAAAGTTGGCCATATTACCCCTTTTAGGCCCCACGTATCTCAGTACCCCTGTCTGGAGCTGGGCTCAGTAGTAAGAATTGGTTTCATTCCTGAGGCAATTAGACACTTTGGAAGGTGGCATAACCTGTCTCACCTGGACTGCAGCACCTGGCTCTAATTCACAGTGCTCTTTTCTCCTCATTGTATCCAGGTTCCCTCCCAGAGTAGCCACCAGTTCTCATGGGTGGCACTCGATCTCTCTTCCTTCCAGCTGACTAAACTTTTTTTCTGTACCAGTTAATTTTTCCAACTACTAATAGAATAAAGGCAGTTTTCTAAACTTCTGTATCCTGGTGTTTGTATCGCTCTCTCCAGGGCTGGGGGCAGGAGGACGCAAGGACTTCCTGACCTAGCTCACCTTGGAGAGGTTTGCTAAGGGTGCAAAGGACTAGCTTGTGCCCCACCTCCCACCTACGCAGCAACTAACCTGGTCTCTCTCCAAGCAGCATGGAAATGATTATCCTGGACCACATTCTAGTTCAGATTAGGGGGTGGGGTGAATGCAGCATATTGAGGCCAGACAGGGAAGACTCAGGCCGTGCTTCCTTGGCCCTGGCGAGCTGTTGTGCTCCACTTCAGGAGGCTGGGGCAGTGCTTTGTGGACTCTATCTTGTTAGAAAACCTGCACGAGGGCGGTGCCGCTTTGGAGACCGAGAGGAGGGAGACCAGAGGGCTAGATCCCTCTGGCTGTGCCCTAGACTGCTGGTAACATGGCACAGTACGGAAGGGCTGTGTGCACGGGCAGCTCCTGCAGCTGTTGCTGCTGCCGCCCACCAGCCTCCTGTGCCGAACCCCACACCCTAATTGAGGAACCTCTGAGAAAGAACAGAGCCCTCGAGGGCCTGGGCCCCCGAAGTGTAACCCGGACCGCTGCCGCCTGGTTGCTTAGATCAGACAGAGCAAGCCCGCGGCTCCTCCCGTCTTGGGCGGAGCCCGCGTCCCACTCGGGCGCTCCCTCCAGCCTTTTCTCGGCTGAGGAGGGGCCGAGCCCAACGGGGAGGGCGGGGACCGGACGAGGCGGGACCCCCGGTCCGGAAAACTGCTTTGGTCACGTGACCCATCGCAGACCAGTTAAAAGAGGCGCTTCCTGGCCCCTCTCTGCTGGTTCGGGGCGCTTTTCTTAGGTTCTCGAATAGCTGCGCTATGTGTGCTGCTCGGCTAGCGGCGGCGGCTGCCCAGTCGGTGTACGCCTTTTCGGCGCGCCCGCTGGCCGGCGGGGAGCCTGTGAGCCTGGGTTCCTTGCGGGGCAAGGTGCTGCTTATCGAGAATGTGGCGTCCCTCTGAGGCACCACGGTCCGGGACTACACCCAGATGAACGAGCTGCAGCGACGCCTCGGGCCCCGGGGCCTGGTGGTGCTCGGCTTCCCATCCAACCAGTTTGGACATCAGGTGCGCCGGGCGGGGCGGGCGAGGATGGGCGTGCAGTGGTGGCTGGGGGCGCCGGCGGGGTGCTGGGGGGCGCCGCAGGCCCCGTGCACTGAGAGTCTGGCTACCCGCTGTTTCCCTTTTGGTGCTTGTAGATGCTGGAATGACGGTTCGCCCTTGGGATTGCGCATGGAGGGCAAAGTCCCAGTGACTCATAGAAAAACTTCCTTGTTTGTGGTTAGAAAGTTTCCCTCCCCCTCTCGATCCCGGGTCCCAGCTGCCCTTCTCTCCCGTAGGAGAACGCCAAGAACGAAGAGATTTTGAATTCCCTCAAGTATGTCCGACCTGGTGGTGGGTTCGAGCCCAACTTCATGCTCTTCGAGAAGTGCGAGGTGAACGGTGCTGGGTCGCACCCTCTCTTCGCCTTCCTGCGGGAGGCCCTGCCAGCGCCCAGCGACGATCCCACTGCGCTCATGACCGACCCCAAGCTCATCACCTGGTCTCCGGTATGCCGAAACGATGTTGCATGGAACTTTGAGAAGTTCCTGGTGGGTCCTGACGGTGTTCCTGTGCGCAGATACAGCCGCCGCTTCCAGACCATTGACATCGAGCCTGACATCGAAGCCCTGCTGTCCCAAGGGCCCAGCTGTGCCTAGGGCGCCCCTCCTACCCCGGCTGCCTGGCAGTTGCAGCGCTGCTCTCTGGGGGATTTTCATCTATGAGGGTGTTTCCTCTAAACCTACAAGGAGGAGTACCTGATCTTCCAGAAAATACCCCCTCGAGAATGGGCGCTGGTCCTCCCGTTCTCTCTGCCAGACCAAGGCGAGTTTCCCCACTAATAAAGTGCCAGGTGTTAGCAGAACTGTGTGTATGTCCTGTATCACTGCCAACTGGGGATACTTTTTCTAACCTCATTGTCATAGTGGTGGGAACTTAACCCTCTTCCCCTTATCCTAGCCAAGTTTGAACTTTGTCCTTTTGTCTACAGTGCGTAGGATCCACTCTTTACTTTGTGGGAAGTCTGGCTCCTGGCCTGCATTTCTGCCTTTGCCAGAACATGGAATAGGGCCATCCCAAGTCCCAGTTAAAACAAAATCCTTACTTCAAAAACAAGACACAAGGCAAGGGTTGACTGCCTAACTCAAATAGTAGGCTTCTCAGTATTTGCTCCACACTGAAATGACCACAAGATAACATGAGCCCCCACTCACATTCGGAGTCTATGGCCTCTCCAAGTGTTAGGCCCACACAAGCCCATTTTACAGTTGGAAGCTCATGCAAAGTTATAAATTCTCTGTTACTTGGCTAGATCTTTCCATGCTGCTACCAAGTGCTTGTATCTGCTGTGAAGCTGTTCTTAAAAGTTTCTGCCTCATGTATTCAAGAGTGAGAAGACTACAATGTAATTGGCCCTTCTGGCTCTGTCCTGCCTAACACTTAGGTGCAATTGCACATTCAGGCCCAGGATAAGGGCTTGTCTTTGAAGCCAGCTTCTGCTTCTCAGGCACCACTCAGGTCCTGCCTATCCATCTGTTGATCGTGCTGCTAGTAATCTTTCAAGACAGATTTCGAGCCATTTCCTACCACAGTGCAGGCAACTGCAGGGCCTGGGTGTAGCTTCTGCTTGGGCAGGCAGGTACCCAGAGACGTGGCAGTGCTGTTCACCCAGCTGAATGTGGGCCAGAGGTTCTGGAGTCCCAGCATTTGTGTTCAAATTGGTGACTCAAGGCCCTTCTTATGTCTGAACCAACTCTCAAGGACCTTTCCTCTTGCCCTAAGTAGGAATCTGTGCTGCTGCCCTCCTACTTTGTATGCCCTTCGGTCACTAAGGATTGTAGGGCCTTCTGCACCTGCTCTGGCTCCCTATCCTCCCTCCTCAGAACTCCTGAACAGTCCCACCTCCCTCTGGTTACAAGATCTCTTCACCTCAGCCTTTGAGTCCACCTTGAGGTAACCCAGGCAGAACTGTCAGCTTCCCCTTTGGACCTCACTCTACCCGTGTTGTTCCTTGGAACTCTCAGGAGTCACGCTCTGTCACTCAGGCTAGAGTGCAGTGGCATGATCTCAGCTCACTGTAGCCTCTGCCTCCCAAGTTTAAGCGATTCTCCTGCCTCAGCCTCCCTAGTGGCTGGAATTACACGTGCCCGCCACCATGCCTGGCTAGTTTTTTATCTTTAGTGGAGATGGGGTTTCGCCATGTTAGCCAAGCTGGTCTTGAACTCCTGACCTCAGGTGATCTGCCCGCCTAGGCCTTGCAAAGTTCTGGGATTACAGGCGTGAGCCACTGTGCCCGGCCAGAGTGGAATATTTTTTTTTTTTTTTTTTTTTTTTGAGATGGAGTCTCACTGTCACCCAGGCTGGAGTGCAAAGGCGTGATCTCAGCTCACTGCAACCTCCATCTCTCAGGTTCAAGCGATTCTCTTGCCTCAGCTTCCTGAGTAGCTGGGATTACAGCCACCTACTACCATGTCTGGCTAATTTTTTTTTTTTTTTTTTTTTGTATTTTTAGTAAAGACCGGGTTTCACCATGTTGGCCAGGGTGGTCTTGAACTCCCGACCTTGTGATCACCCACTTCAGCCTCCCAAAGTGCTGGGATTACAGGAGTGAGCCACCACGACCGGCCAACCAGAGTGGAATATTTTTATATTAATAGACCAACATATATGCTGGGCCCTTTGATGGCTAGCCCCAGTCCCTCTCCTAGACTGTAAACCTCTGCGGGGGCAGATTAGTCATTCACAGATGGAATGAAGACTCCTGAGTGGCCGGTTGCAGTGGCTCATGCCTATAATCCCAGCACTTTATAATCCCAAGTAATCTGAGGTGGGCAGATCACTTGAGGCTAAGAGTTGGAGACCAGCCTGACCAACACTGTGAAACCCCCATCTCTACTAAAAAACTAGCCAGGCATGGTGGTGGGTGCCTGTAATCCCAGCTACTCAAGAGGCTGAGGCAGGAGAATTCGCTTGAACCCGAGAGGCTGAGGTTGCATGAGCCAAGATCACGCCACTGCACTCCAGCCTGGGTAGTAGAGCGAGACGCATCTCAAAAAAAAAAAAAAAAAAAAAAAAGTGACAGACTGAAAAGAGGTCAAGAAGCAGTTGGTTAAGGAATAAACAGATGGCAGGTGGGCAAGCAGGGAGTATAGTGTGTGAGAGCCTGAGATGGGAAGGTGGCATTATTAACTGAGAAGGCAACAGGAGGAGCAGGTTTTGGGGGTAGGTGGATGTGTTCAGATTCAGATGTACTGCATTAGATATCCGGACAGAGGTATCTGGGGCAGGCAGTTACAAGAGGCTCACAAGAAAAGAATGGTTAAAAGCAGTGGTCTGGCCGGATGCGGTGGCTCACGCCTCTAATCCTAGCACTTTGGGAGGCCGAGGTGGGTGGATCACCTGAGGTCAAGAGTTCAAGACCAGCCTGGCCATCATGGTGAAACCCCATCTTTAAAAAAAAAAAAAAATTAAGACAGTGGTCTAGCCAAGGGAGCAGTAGCACTGGGGAGGATGAAGTCACCTAGGGAAAGTGGCAAGAAAAAGATTAGGGGACCTGGGCCTGAAGCCTATAGATTCACAATCCTCCGAGATTAGGTGGCAGAGAGAAATAGCTGGAGAGGAACAAGGTTGGAGCAAGGAGCATTCCTAAAGAATAGTTAGCTGTGACCCATGCTTCTGGACTGAATGCAGTCTCAGGGGGCAGCTGGAACCAAAGCTAGAAAGTCATGTGTCTAGGAGGTACCAAGTCCTATTCTAGGAGATGAATACACAGTGCCCAGGAGTCACCCAGCTACTTGTGAAAACATGTTCCACGGCCCACCTCCAGAGGTGCTAAATTGGAATGTCTAGGGACCTAGGGTCCTACTCAGTGTTCTATGAGTTGGACCTGTGAGAAGAGACATCCCACTTCAAGTCTCCCCTTTCCTGTACAGGGTCAGTATGGGCTAGGCCACACTCTCTAGTTAGGCTACCAGGATGGGAACCCAGAACTTTCCAAACAGATTCAAATTTCTTCCCTCCAAGATACCTGGTGATTCAGCCCTCCTTGCCCTGTGCCACCCCCACCCCCTCAGTTTATGCCTTGGGCTACCAGTAAAGGGAACTTTTTTTGGTTTCCCCTGAAATTACTCAGTTTCAGTAAAGGGAACTTCTGAACTCCTAGTATGCCTGATCCTGGCTTGGGAACATTCCTCCTCAGACTTCAAGCTGTCTATCTCCTCCCTCAATTAGAAGTCCTTTTTTTTTTTTTTTTTTTTTGAGAGGGAGTCTCAATCTGTTGCCCAGGCTGGAGTGCAGTGGTGCTATCTCAGCTCATTGCAGCCTCCACCTCCTGGGTTCAAGCGATTCTCTAGCCTCAGCCTCCCAAGTACCTGGGACTGCAGGCGCCCGTCACCATGCCCAGCTAATTTTTTTGTATTTTTAGTGGCCAGTCCTTTCTAACTCTCTCTTCTCCAAGAAGATTCAAAGTAAAGCTAGTTAAGACTTCACTATCAGGTGGGCAAGGTGGTTCACACCTGTAATCCCTGCACTTTGGGAGGCCAAGAAGGGGGGGATCACCTGAGGTTGGGAGTTCAAGACCAGCTTGACCAACATGGAGAAACCCTGTCTCCACTAAAAATATAAAATTAGCCAGGTGTGGTGGCGTATGCCTGTAATCCCAGCTACTCAGTAGGCTGAGGCGGGAGAATCACTTGAACCTGGGAGGCAGAGGTTGCAGTGAGCCAAGATCGCACCATTGCACTCCAGTCTCTCCAGTCTGGGCAACAAGAGTGAAACTCCGTCTCCAAAAAAAAAAAAAAAAAGACTTCACTATCTTCCCCCAACACACACAGAAGACACCCACACTCTCACATATACACATCCATGCAACTGCTATTGCTCTGACCAGTACCCACCCCACCCCCTTGTGAATCAGCAGCTCAAATGAACAAGTTGAAGAGTAAAATGACATTCAGCTATGTGAAGTCCTGGCTTTAGGCAGAAATGGCTGCAGAGCATTTTTTGCACAGAAAACACATACAGCATTTAGGCCACTGACCTAGGTTCAGAAACTTCCATTTTAGCAGTTCTTGCAGAAGGGCTGCTTTGCGGTTCTTTTTTTTTTTTTTTCCAAACATTAAATCTGATAAAATTAGGTCAGGCATTTCTTGCACAATTAGCAGTTGATCAAATGACTTCCTTAGTCTGATTCAATGTAGTCCTATAAACAACATTTAAAACAAGTTTATTTTCAGGCTGGGTGCAGTGGCTCTTGCCTATAATCCAAGCACTTTGGGAGGCTAAGATGGGCAGATTGAGCTCAGGAATTTGAAAACAGCTTGGGCAACATGACGAAACCCTGTTTCTACAAAAAATGTACTGGCTGGGTGTGGTGGCTCACACCTGTAATCTCAACACTTGGGGAGGCTGAGGCGGGTGGCTTATGAGGTCAGGAGTTTGAGACCAGCCTGGCCAATATGGTAAAAACCCTTCTCTACTAAAAATACAAAAAGCCAGGCATGGTGGCACACACCTGTAGTACCAGCTGCTCGGGAGGCTGAGGCAGGAGAATTGCTTGAACCCAGGAGGCAGAGGTTGTAGTGAGCCGAGATTGCGCCACTGCACTCCAGCCTGGGTGATAAAGCAAGACGCTGTCTCAAAAAAAAAAAAAAAAAAAAAGAGCCAAGCTTGGTGACACATGACTGTGGTCCCAGCTACTTACTTGGGCAGCTGAGGGGGAGGACTGCTTGAGCCCAGGAGGTTGAGGCTGCAGTAAACCATGACTGTGCCCCTGTATGCCAGCCTGGGAGACAGAGTGAGACTCTGTCTCAAAATAAATAAAACAAGTTTATTTTCAAAAAAGCAGGCCTGGCATGATAAATCGAATAAATCTCTTACATTTTAACTTTTGGATAAGAAAGAGTAAAAAACACTGGCTAAGGCCGGGCGCAGTGGCTCACGCCTGTAATCCCAGCACTTTGGGAGGCCGAGGCGGGTGGATCACGAGGTCAAGAGATCGAGACCATCCTGGTCAACATGGTGAAACCTCGTCTCTACTAAAAATACAAAAAAAAAATTAGCTGGGCATGGTGGCACGTGCCTGTAGTCCCAGCTACTCGGGAGGCTGAGGCAGGAGAATTGCCGGAACCCAGGAGGCGGAGGTTGCAGTGAGCCGAGATCGCGCCATTGCACTCCAGCCTGGGTAACAAGAGCAAAACTCCGTCTCAAAAAAAAAAAAAACAAAAAAACAAAAAACACTGGCTAAAGATGTCTCCAAGGGGCCAAGCATGGTTGCATGCGCCTGTAGTCCTATCTAGTCAGGAGGCTGAGGTAGCAGGATCACTTGAGCCCAGAGGGTCAAGGTTACAGTGAGCTGAGATTGTGCTGCTCCACTCCAGCCTGTGTGACTCCAGCCTAAGCTGTCTCAAAACAAACAAAGAAATAACAACAACAAAAAACCCAGCCTGGCTAACATAGTGAAACCTTGTTTCTACAAAAAATTACAAAAATTAGCTGAATGTGAGGAGGGCAGATCATTTAAGGTAAGGAGTTCAAGACCAGCCTGGCCAACATGGTGAAACCCCAACTCTACTAAGAATACAAAAATAAGCTGGGCATGGTGGTACACTCCTGTAATCCAAGCTACTTGGGAGGCTGAGGCAGGAGAATTGCTTGAACCTGGGAGATGAAGGTTGTAGAAGCCAAGATTGTGCCACTGTACTCCAGCCTAGGTGACAGAATGAGACTCCATTATCAAAAACAAAATTAGCCAGGTGTGGTGGCATGAGCCTATAGTCCCAGCTACTTGGGAGGCAGAGGTGGGAGAGCCACCTGAACCCTGGAGGCAGAGCCGAGATTGTGCCACTGCCCTCCAGCCTGGGCGACAGAGTGAAACCCTGTCTCAAAAAAAAAAAAAGATTTTCTCAAGAAAACACAGCACAGGTTTATAAAGAGCAGGCCATGATCCCTATCAGAGTACTCTGGATTGACATGTTTTTGTTATTGCACTCAACAAATAAGTGGGGAGAGTATGCATTCACATACAGGTGTGACACACCTGGGAGGGCACTAAAATAAAGCCCAGCTCCAGCCAGCCACAGAAATTAATGGATATCTGCCTCACATCAGACACTGATTGGGAGCTGAGGGGCACAAATGACAGAAGTCTTTGTCCAAGGAATGAGGTCTCATAGCCCTTGGCCCTGAAATGGCATAATTCTCACTTCCTTTCAGAGGCTGTGTACAACAGGTCAGAGACATTGCTGGTCTCTACTCAACTGCCATTCCCAAGTCTTTCCTCCTGGCTGGCTGGCAGAATCTACTTTCCTGCTGTAAAGGTAGGGGCAGGTGACCTAATCTTGGCTGCAAAGAGATGCAGAGGCTTCTGGGAATGCTCCCATGATCCCAGGGAATAGGAGAATGGAAGGTTCCTCTCTCCCTTCTCACTGGTGGGTGTTGTTGAGAGTACCTCGAATTCTGGGAGCAAGGTATCCACCTTGGAGCTTTGAAGGCAAAGAACTAGAAGGCCCAAGAGAAACAAACTGATATCCTTCAGCCTTGACCTTCCCAAGAAGAACTCAACTCCAAACGTATCATGTGAAAAAACAAGAACCACTAAATAGGTGGGCCAATTGCTGCTGGGGATTCTGTTAGTTGCATCTAGAAGCATTGAGACTGACTGACATGCCATGACAGTGGTGTGCTAGGCAGGCTGCTAGGCAAGCTGTTGCCTCTAACTGGCTGGTAGAATGTTTTCCTAGCCAGCCTTACCTGTTGTAAAGGTAAGGGCAGGTGACCTGATCTTGGCTGTGAAGAGATGCAGAGGCTCCTGGAAGACCCAGGAGACCCACTGTTAGTGCCCCTCACAAATCCAGTGTAGTTGTGGCCCTCCAGACCAGTATAGGAGACCACAAAGCAAGACCACTTAATCCAAATTCCTAGAGTCCAGAAGCACAAGTAGCCTACCCTGAGTGGTGTCCTACAGTTCTGAAGACCATGTGGCTTCACAGGGAGGCAAGTGAAGGGAGTCTGAATTTTCCTGCAGCAGAAGCACCTGTTACCCAGGTCTCCTTTGTCCCCAGCATGTGACTCTGTGTGTGTGAATCTAAAGTCCTGGTCTCAGGCTGGGTGTGGTGGCTCATGCCTATAATCCCAGCACTTTGGGAGGCTGAGTGGGGTGAATCACCTGAGGTCAGGAGTTCAAGACCAGACAGGCCAACATAGCAAAACTGTATGTCTTTTTCTCTTTCTTTTTTTCAAATTTTGAGACAGAGTTTCACTCTTGTTATCCAGGCTGGAGTGTGATGGTATGATCTCTGCTCACCGCAACCTCCACCTCCTGGGTTCAAGTGATTCTCCTGCCTCAGTCTCCAGAGTAGCTGGGATTACAGGTGCCTGCCACAACATCTGGCTCATTTTTTGTATTTTTGGTAGAGATGGGGTTTCACAATGTTGGCCAGGCTGGTCTCAAACTCCTGATCTCGGGTGATCTATCCGCCTTGGCCTCCCAAAGTGCTGAGATTACAGGCATGAGCCACCAAGCCTGGCCTTTTTTTTTTTGAGACAGAGTTTCAATCTTGTTGCTCAGGCTGGAGTGCAATGGCGCGATCTTGGCTCACTGCAACCTCTGCCTCCCAGGTTCAAGTGATTCTCCTGCCTCAGTCTCCCGAGTAGCTGGGATTACAGGTGCCTGCCACAACATCTGGCTCACTTTTTGTATTTTTGGTAGAGACGGGGTTTCACCATGTTGGTCAGGCTGGTCTCAAACTCCTGACCTCAGGTGATCCACCCACCTCAGCCTCCCAAAGTGCTGGGATTACAGGTGTGAGCCACTGTACCTGGCTCAGCGAAACCATGTCTCTACAAAAAATACAAACAAAATTAGCCTGGTGTGGTAGCACGGGCCTGTAGTCCCATCTACTGGGGAGGCTGAGGCATGAGAATTGCTTGAACCTGGGAGGTGGAGGTTGCAGTGAGCCCAGATCACGCCACTGTACTCCAAGGTGAGACTCTGTCACAAAAAAATAAAAATAAAAATAAAAATAAATAAAGTCAGGTCGTGTCCAGTGGCTCACACCTATAATCCCAGCACTTTGGGAGGCCGAGGCGGGTGGATCACAAGGTCAAGAGATCGAGAGCATCCTCGTGAAAATGGTAAAACCCAGTCTCTACTAAAAATACAAAAATTAGCTGGGCATGGTGGCAAGTGCCTGTAGTCCCGGCTACTGGGGAGACTGAGGCAGTAGAATTGCTTGAACCCAGGAGGCGGAGGTTGTGGTGAGCCGAGATCGCGCCACTGCACTCCAGCCTGGGTAACAAGAGCAAAATTCCGTCTCAAAAAAAAAAAAAAAAAAAAAGTCCTGGTCTCCTGAGCAAACTTTGTGGACCCAATCATATACCCTCAAAGGCGAAAGGGAATATTAAGTATGCTTTTGCTTCCTACACTAGTTGCTTAAGTTTCCTTCCCAGAGAAGTATCTGCAAGCATGACTCTCTATATTCTTGTGACACTTTTATCACATAACATACAATACTGTATTACATATGTAATGATCCTCCATCCCTAACCACACTGTGAACCCCTGGAAGGTAGGGACCATGAGCACATAATAGATACTCAAGTACTATTAGTCCAGTTAAGAAATATAGCTGGATAATTCTTTCTTTCATTTAAGCAAGAAATGCCTATTGAGAATTTGCACTGTGCAAAGGGCAAATGATACGTGCAAATTAACATCTAAATACTGATTGATGGTTAAGACTATGATGGTAATAGAATCAGAAGAGGAAGACAAGACACTGGCAGCACCTGGGCCCAGGCTGCCACACCCTCTCTGCCCAGAGAGGGCTGGCCACCAACACAGTGGCATAACCAGAATGGAATCTGTCCATTGGCACAACTCCCCTGTGTAAAAAAAATGATACCACTTCCTCTCTGTGAGACTTGACTTGTTCAGTTTTTCGCCTTGCTTATCTTCCGCAGTAACCTAATCCTTATATAACAGAGGTTAGAAATCACTGAGGAGACGTTTAATTCTTCTAAAGTGTATTTCTACAGTCTTTTTCTTTTCACAGTCCCCTGGGCAGGTTAAGGAGGCACAGGTAAGAAGGAATCAAAAATATTTCTCCCCTGCTGCCACCTCCAATTAAAGTATGTCCAATATTTGCGAATACTGCCATGTGTGCTCTGTTAGTGCTGATCAATTGAGGACCAAGGGTAATTGGGAGAAGTAAGTCCTGTCAGGTGTAAAGAAAGCTGTAGTAGGAGCTAAGACAAAAACCTTATGATTTGGAATCAAATAAAGCTTAAAGTTTACACACCCAGACATTATGAATCTTTTTTGGGACAGTTTCACTCTTGTTGCCCAGGCTAGAGTACAGTAGCACATCTCGGCTTACTGCAACCTCCGCCTCCTGGGTTCAAGCGATTCTCCTGCCTCAGCCTCCCAAGTAGCTGGGACTACAGGCACGCACCGCCATGTCCAGCTAATTTTGTATTCTCAGTAGAGACAGGGTTTTACCATGTTGGTCAGGCTGGTCTCAAACTCCTGACCTCAGGTGATCTACCCACCTCAGCCTCTCAAAGTGCTGAGATTACAGGTGTGAGCCACTGCACCAGGCCTGACATTATGAATCTTTAATTAGACATCACAGTCCAAGATCAACCAGTATGTGACCAATAAGCCAGGTTTTCCTCCAGTTCCCTTCCTGCTTTCTCTTCTGTTCTGGTAGCCCAAGGTCCTTTGGTAATGGGTGGATTGTCCACTTCTGGGATCTTGGTGTCCTACTGGACCTATAATTCTCTCTAGGATAAAGTGGCTCAACACAGAACACAGCTCTGAGGCCAAGATGTTTCCTGAGCTGAATCACTCACCCTTGTCATTTCCTCCCAAGTCCCTAGTTCACTACCACAACAGGAACACGTAGGCAGATGATGTTCATTGTTTCCAGTTCTCTTTTTTGTTTTATTTTTGAGACACCCAAGCTGGGTGTCACCCAGCTCTGTCACCCAAGCTGGACTGCAGTGGCATTATTACAGGACCACAGCTGTCTTCATCTTCAAACTCCTGGGCTCAAAAGATCCACCCACCTTAGCCTACTTAATAGCTGGGTTACAGGTGCACATCACCATGCCAGGCTAATTGTTTTAATTTTAAAATTAAAAAAAAAATTTTTTTTTTTTTGATGTGGAGTCTTGCTCTGTCGCCTAGGCTGGAATGCAGTGGTGCGATATTGGCTCACTGCAACCTCCGCCTCCTGGGTTCAAGCGATTTCTCCTGCCTCAGCCTCCTGAGTAGCTGGAATTACAGGTGCGCACCACCAAGCTAAGCTAATTTTTGTATTTTTAGTAGAGACAAGATTTCATCATGTTGGCCAGGCTGGTCTCGAATTCCTGACCTCATGATTCGCCCACCTTAGCCTCCCAAAGTGCTGAGATTACAGGCGTGAGCCACCGAGCCCAGCCAATTTTTTTTTTTTTTTGAGACGGAGTTTCCCTCTTGTTACCCAGGCTGGAGTGCAATGGCGCAATGTCGGCTCACCGCAACCTCCGTCTCCTGGATTTAAGCAATTCTCCTTCCTCAGCCTCCCAAGTAGCTGGGACTACAGGTGTGCACCACCAAGCCCAGCTAATTTTTGTATTTTTTGTAGAGACGGGGTTTCACCATGTTGACCAGGATGGTCGTCTCGATCTCTTGACCTCATGATCTACCCGCCTCGGTCTCCTAGAGTGCTGGGATTATAGGCATGAGCCACCGCGCCCGGCCCAATTTTGTTTTTTTTTAAGACAAAGTCACACTCTGTCGCCCAGGCTGGAGTGTAATGGCATCATCTTGGCTTACTGCAACTTCCACCTCCAAGTTCAAGCAATTATCTTGCCTCGGCCGGCCTCCCAAGTAACTGGGATTATGGGTGCCCACCACCATGCCTTGCTAATTTTGTATTTTTTTTTTTTTTTTGAGACGGAGTTTTGCTCTTGTTACCCAGGCTGGAGTGCAATGGTGCGATCTCGGCTCACCGCAACCTCCGCCTCCTGGGTTCAAGCAATTCTCCTGCCTCAGCCTCCCGAGTAGCTGGGACTACAGGCACGTGCCACCATGCCTAGCTAATTTTTGTATTTTTAGTAGAGACGGGGTTTCACCATGTTGACCAGGATGGTCTCGATCTCTTGACCTCATGATCCACCCGCCTCGGCCTCCCAAAGTGCTGGGATTACAGGCGTGAGCCACCGCGCCCGGCTAGTTTTGTATTTTTAGTAGAGACAGGGTTTCACCATATTGGCCAGGCTGGTCTCAAACTCCTGACCTCAAGTTATCCACCTGCCTTGGCCTCCCAAAGTACTGGGATTACTGGCATGAGTCACAGCGCCTGGCTCTGTTTTATTTTTTGTAGAGACTGGGTCTTGCTTTGTTGCCCAGTCTGGTCTCAAACTCCTGGCCTCCCAAAGTAGTAAGATTATTGGTGTGTCACCAAACCCAGCCTCTAGTTCTCAATCTAAAAAAAAATACATTTGGCTGGGCACAGTGGCTCAAACCTGTAATCCCACCACTTTGGGAGGCTGAAGTGAGATCACTTGAGCTCAAGAGTTCAAGTCCAGCCTGACAACATAGCAAGACTGTCTCTTTTTAAAAAACACATAAACAGACCGGGAGCAGTGGCTCACTCCTGTAATCTAGCACTTTGGGAGGCTGAGATGGGGGGATCATAAGGTCAGGAGTTCAAGACCAGCCTGGCCAACACAGTGAAACCCCGTCTCCACTAAAAACACAAAAATTAGGCAGGCCAGCCAGGCGCAGTAGCTCATGCCTGCAAATCCAGCACTTTGGGAGGCTGAGGTGGGTGGATTATAAGGTCAGGAGTTCGAGACCAGCCTGACAAATATGGTGAAACCCCGTCTGCTAAAAATACAAAATTTAGCTGGGTACTGTGGCACACACCTGTAATCCCACCTACTTAGGAGGCTGAGGCAGGAGAAACTGCTTGAACCCGGGAGGTGGAGGTTTCAGTGAGCCAAGATCGCGCCACTGAGCTCCAGCCTGGTTCACAGAGTAAGACTCCGTCTAAAAAAAAAAAAAACATAAACATAAATTAATTTTAAAAAATACAGGCCAGGTGTGGTGGCTCACACCTGTAATCCTAGCACTTTGAGAGGCCGAGGTGGGAGGACTGCCTGAGCTCAGGAGTTCATGACCAGCCTGGACAACATGGTGAAACCCAGTTTCTACTAAAAATACAAAAAATTGGCCAGGTGCAGTGGCTCACACCTGTAATCCCGGCACTTTGGGAGGCTGAGGTGGGGGGGATCACCTGAGGTTGGGAGTTCAAGACCAGCCTGATCAACATGGAAAAACCCCACCTCTACTAAAAATACAAAATCCACCGGGCATGGTGGTGCATGTCAGTAATACCAGCTACTTGGGAGGCTGAGGCAGGAGAATCACTTGAACCTGGGAGGTGGAGGTTGCAGTTGGCAGAGATCGAGCCACTGCACTCCAGCCTGGCACCTAGTGACAGAGTGAGACTCTAAAAAAAAAAAAAGAAAAATACAAAAAATTAGCCAGGCATGGTGGTGTGCACCTGTAGTCCCAGCTACTCCGGAGGCTAAGGCAGGAGAATTGCTTGAATCCGGGAGGCAGAGATTGCAGTGAGCTGAGATCATGCCACTGCACTCCATCCTAGGTGAGAGAGTGAGACCCTGTGTCTAAAAAAAACCCAAACAAACAAACAAACAAAACGGGGCTCGTGCCTGCAATCCCAGCACTTTGGTAGGCTGAGGTGGGTGGGTCACTTGAAGTCAGGAAGTTGAGACCAGCCTAGCCAACCTGGTGAAACTCAGTCTCTACTAAAAACACAAAAATGGCTGGGCGCAGTGGCTCATGCCTATCATCCCAACACTTTGGGGGGCTAAGGTGGGCAGATCACGAGGTCAGTAGATTGAGACCATCCTGGCTAACATGGTGAAACCCTGTCTCTACTAAAAATACAAAAAAATTAGCCGGGCATGGTGGAATGGTTCTACAGTTCCAGCTACTGGGGAGGCTGTGGCAGAAGAATCACTTGAACCCAGGAGGTGGAGGTTGCAGTGAGCTGAGATGGCACCACTAAACTCCAACCTGGGCAACAGAGTGAGATTCAGTCCTGAAACACACACACACACGCAGATTAGCCAGGCATGGTGGTGCTCACCTGTAATCCCAGCTATCTGTGAGGCTCTGGCAGGAGAACTGCTTGAACCCAGGAGGTGGAGGTTGCAGTGAGCCAAGTTCGTGCCACTATACTCCAGCCTGGGCCACAGAGTGACTCTGTCTCAAAAAGCAAAACAAAACAAAACAAAACAAAAAACGGCTCAGCACAGTAGCTCATACTTGTAATCTCAGCACCTCGAGAGGCAGAGGTAGGTGGAGCGCTTGAGCCCTGGGGGGCAGAGCAGAAATTGCAGTGAGCCGAGACTGTGCCACTGCACTCCAGCAGGGGTGACAGAATAAGACCTTGTCTCAAAAACAAACAAAAAACCCCATCATTTATTTTTTTATTTTTATTTTTTTGAGACAGTTTCGCTCTTGCTGCCCAGGATGGAGTGCCATGGTGTGCAATCCCAGCTCACTGCAACCTCCACCTCTTAGGTTCAAGCAATTCTCCTGCCTCAGCCTCCTGAGCAGCTGGGATTACAGGTGCATGCCACCACACCTGGCTAACTTTTGTATTTTTAGTAGAGATGGGGTTTCACCATGTTGGTCAGGCTGGTCTCGACCTCCTGATCTGCCTGACTCAGCCTCCCAAAGGGCTGGGATTACAGGCATGAGCCACTGCGCCTGGTCACCCCCACCACTTAAATCAAACAAACTCGCTAACAAAGTTTAAAGACTTCGGAAATAAAAGTGACCTTGTAGTCCAGGCGCCGTGGCCCATCCCTGGAATCCCAGCACTTGGGAGGCCAATAAGGGAGTATCACTTGAGGCTAGGAGTTCAAGACCAGCCTGGGCAACATGGTGAAACTCCTTCTCTACTGAAAATACAAAAATTACCTGGGCATGGTGACATAGACCAGTAGTCCCAGCTATTTGTGAGGGTGAGTTAGGAGGATCACTTGAGCCCAAGAGGTCGAGGCTGCAAGTGAACCATGATTATACCACTGCACTCCAGCCTGGGCAACGAAGACTCTGTTTCAGAAAAAAAAAAAAAAAAGTTTATCTTTTAACTATGGAGTTCACTTTATTCTTCGCATTTCAACTACTAGCACTTTGTAATCTTTTATTTCTTTTTCTTTTTTTCTCCAAATACCCAGATATCAAGAATACTTTGTAATCCTAATATTAATTTTTAAGGAATTACCAATAATTAGTGCACTATTTTGATAGCTAGTAAAAGCACTCAATTCCTGATTTAAAATATTTTCCAAATTTTTCATTTTGATAATTAGGTTTTGTCCCCTCTTCAAGTGGTGCTGAGGACTTGTCCTACTTGTCCCTCCTCAAGACTGCCATAAATGGTATAGGAGAAATTGCTAAAAAAAGAAAAGGGAAGCAGACCCTGTAATGTAGATTCTGAAGTGATATCAGTAACCAACTTTCATTTTCCATAAAAAGCAGGACTAAAGGTAGTGTTTCTTGTTTGATAACATTTTTAAGAGTTTCAGCAGGGTGTGGTGGCTCATGCCTATAATCCCAGTACTTTGGGAGGCTGAGGTGGGTGGATCACCTGAGGTCAGGAGTTTGAGACCAGCCTGACCAACACAGTGAAACCCCATCTCTACTAAAAATACAAAAATTAGCCAGCCGTGGTGGTACAGGCCAGTAATCCTAGCTACTCAGGAGGCGGAGGCAGGAGAATTGCTTGAATCCGGGAGGTGGCGGTTGCAGTGAGCTGAGATCACGCCACTGCACTCCAGCCTGGGGGACAGAGCAAGACTCCGTCTCAGAAAAAAAAAAAAAGTTTCAAAGCACTTTCATAGAAGGGGACTTGTCAGGGTTGGCTCCGAAGGTATAGAATCATTATGTGGTGGTAACTCTTATCTACAGGGGATTAACTGCTATGCAGTTATTTAAGGCAGTTTTAATTCCACATTTACTTTCCCCTTTTATCTACCCAACTGCCAAGAGGCCTTCTTTATCAGATGGTGTGTGATGGATGCCCCAGGGAGTACAAATTAACTTAAATTAGCCAAACCCAACATAAAAAATAGTAAATCTGTTCAAATTACCTACCATATTTTCACTGGGCCAGTTCCCCTTCCTTCACCCCGACACAAAATATAGCTCATCTTTTCAATAGGAATAGGATAGAAAAATAATAAAATAGACAAGGCTCATGTGTTTCTCCTCTTCTCCCTCACAGCCACCTCCAGAGTGAGAGGTTCCTAATAGTTCTGTGTCTAAGTTACACCACTGTGGGTATGAAGCACCCTCAGCCATTTTGTCTCTGCTCCAAAACTTCCTACAATGCCTGTCTGCCTTTCAAGGCAGAACATATTCTCTCTGGCCTCCTTTCTAGCTTTAGATCCCCTTAGCCTGTTGTGCTTGGCTCAACTGGCCTAATCCCCATTCTTTGTTCCAGAAATTCTCTTCTGATCCATGTAGTCTCCACTCATGTAACATGCATACTCATCTTTATTCTGCCAGCATTTTTTTTTTCAATAGCACACTCAAATGCTACTCAAGTCAAAGGCTTCCTATGAGAGTGGGGGTTGTGCCCAGCATTCTACAACCTTTTTTTTTTTTTTTTCAGACGGAGTCTTGCTCTGTTGCCCAGGCTGGAGTGCAGTGGCATGATCTGGGCTTACTGTAACCTCTGCGTCCCCGGTTCAAGTGATTCTTCTGTCTCAGCCTCCCAGGTAGCTGGGACTATAGGTGCACGCCATCACGCTAATTTTTTTTTTTTTTGTATTTTTAGTAGAGACAGGGTTTCACCATATTGGCCATGCTTTTCTTGAACTTCTGACCCCGTGATCCCCCCTCGCACCCTCCCGGCTAATTTTGTATTTTTAGTAGACACTGGGTTTCCCCATGTTGGTCAGGCTGGTCTTGAACTCCTGACCACAGATGATCCGTCCACATTGGCCTCCCAAAGTGCTGGGATTACAGGCGTGAGCCACCGCTCCTGGCCAGTTCACACCCTTTATTTGTATTGTTTACTTTTTTTTTGAGACAGGGTCTCACTTTGCCAGTGTAGTGGCGCCACCCCGGCTCACTGCAACCTCAACCACAAGGGCTCAAGCGATCCTCCCACCTCACCCTCCGGAGTAGCTGGGACCACAGATGCACGCCACCGCCCGGCTAATTTTTGTATTTCTTGTAGAGACGGGATTTCGCCATGTTGCCCAGGTTGGTTTCGAACTCCTGGGCTCAAGCATTCCTCCCGCCTCAGCCTCCCAAAGTGCTGGGATTACAGGCTTGAACCACTGCACCCGGCCTGGTTCACCCCCTTTAATGGCACTTACCACATACTGCTAGGCACTGAGGTTATTTCCGAAACATCTCTTCTCCTCTACTAGATTGTATGAGGACAGGAACTAGGTCTTACTTTTCTCTGAGGGCAAGAACTGTTAACAAAGTGAACGGAGACTCATCTAGGCCAACTGTCTGACTTCCTCTTTCCTCTGGATTTATTTCACCCTCCAGGAGGAGGGCTGTGTGTTTGTGTGAGCGGGTCCACTGGCAAACAGTGTTCAGGACGTTGTATCTTGTTCAAGGAACTAAGATGCTTGAGTACGCAATGTGGAGTACCTCTCCTTCCCCCGTTGCTATCGCCCCTCTGCGGCTGCTTGGCAAGTAGCTCTGTATGAAGAGCTGACGGAATTCTGTGGTGGGCCAGGTGGCTCTGGCGTCCAGATTGTTTAAGGCGACTGTTAATCACTACAGAACACCGTTGAGTCTTGGTCCCAAGGCGCTGTGCACATGGCACTTCCCGAAATCACTGTAGGGCCGGTGGAGCAGGAGCTCCGATCCCATGCTTGGGCAGCTGACTCGGCTAAGGCCTCCAGCTGAAAGCGGAATGGCAGGGGCGAGAATGAGCAGACCTAGCTACGGGGCTTCTCGCACCTGACGTGCGTTTATTTAGGACCAGGATAACCTCGAAGGCCGGGCTGGGGTGCCGGACCGGTCGTGGGGCCTGCTGTCTGACTCCCTGAGATCGGCGGGCTGGACAGAGCTTCGGAGTGTAACGCCGTCCTGAGCGGAGGAAGGGAAGCCCCACGGCCGCATAGCGGGCGGCCAAGGAGCGGCCGGCACTGCGGGAGGAAGTAGCGGCTGCTGCTCCCCGCCTACCCCTCTCCCGTCTGCCTTTCCGCGCCACTGTTTCAAGCTGAGGAAGAAGGTGCGAGGGGGGAGGGGAAAAAAAAGACAGCGGCTGCAGGAGCCGAAGGCCGCTGCGCGACGTGGGGCAGGGGCGGGCGCGCGTGCGTGCGTGCGTGGGCGCGGTCTATGACACGCCCGGCGCGGGGCGGATGTCCGGGCCGGCTGGGCCGGGGCCGCGGAAGAGATGGCGGAAGGTGGAGGCTGTGGTGAGCGACCGGATGCGGAGACTCAAAAGTCCGAGCTTGGAGCCTTAATGAGGACCACACTCCAACGCGGGGCGCAGTGGTGAGCATCTGGCTCACCTGTGCGGAGCTAGGGGCCGAGTGTCAGGCCCTTAGGCCAGCCCCTCTTTTCTCGGCCAGAGTAGGGGCCAGGCGGGTATGGTATGTAGTGGCCCTGAAAGAGTAGCCTGACACCCGCCCATCAGGAGAACTCCAGGATCAGTTCTCCGAGAGCGCAGGCGAGGGCTCGGGGTCTTGTCTGCTCTTTTGGAGCCCCAGGGGGCAGGCCTGGCGGGGCCAAGGGGAAGGATCTGGAGAAGGGGAGTGTTGGCGGGCCCCTGAGGGTGGGGAGAGCCCTTTATCATCGAGAACTCACCGTGTGACCTTGGGCGAAGGTGTCACAGACCTGATTCCTCCCTGTTAAAACCAGGATAGCAATATTTGGCTCACTGCCCTCAATGGGTTGAGGCGAATATCAGAAGTACATACTTTGTAACTTGTAAACTGCCAACAGATGTCAAGGTCAGAAACTGAACAAGTGTCTGAGAACCCCAGCTTATTTTGGTAGCAAATGTCAAAAACATTTGTGGCAGCAGTATCTCGGAGTGGGAGAGGAGGATAGCCTAGGTCCTGGAGCTAGATAGAAGATGAAGAGTCCAGAATTTAGAAAACCAAGGCTGAGTTGTGAGCAGTCTTAATAGATTGTTTAGTAGAGGGAACAGACAATACTTTGTACTACTGGAGAGATTCCTGGGTGATATAATTGCGTGGGAGTAGAAAACTGGGGCTAGACTTTGCATTGAGTATGATTGAGTGTTACCTATCTTTAAGAAACCATCTGCAGAGGAATTGAGCGGGAGAATAGAAAAACTGGGTTTAGGAGGAGTACAACAGATACAGCTTATGTATTCACCTTGAGCTAGCCAGTTTGTAAAAGGCAGAGCAAGCAGAGGTACTTTTTAAGTTAACCTCTATAGGGCTCCTCAGCAGAAGCAGAGGAAATTTAAGATACGCTAAAATCACACAGTAAAATTGTATGGAAGGTATTGCTCAAGGGAACTGGAAGAAAAATAGCATTTTAGAGATGGATGTGTTTATGGATCCTTGTGACCTCTGGGAAGCTGCTTGACTTCTCACGTTTGTTATAAAATTTGAAGGATGCACCAATATAATTGTTGATGCTTTGTTGCACCACAGAGATTTTTCCGTTTCTGTTTTAATTGTAAAACAGCATAACGATACTTTAAAAACATAAACAAGGGCCGGGCGCGGTGGCTCACGCCTGTAATCCTAGCACTTTGGGAGGCTGAGGTGGGTGGGTCAGCTGAGGTCAGGAGTTCAACACCAGCCTGGCCATCATGGTGAAACCCCATCTTAAAAAAAAAAAAAAA
>PVKV010030303.1:0-22451 GCA_004027835.1 Alouatta palliata | reverse complement strand
AGAAGCTCCTGTTACCCTTCGCCGTTTTTATAGAGGGTGAAGACTAAGTTCCCGCCCCCGCCCAGCCCCAAAGCACTCTGTCTGCGAGAGCAGCTACTCCTCTGATTTCTCATTGGCTCTCTCACTGTCAATCAACAGCTCATTCCCAGCCCCTCCAAGCATTTCGTGGTCCACGTGACCGATAGCAGAAAGAAGAAGTGGAGGTTTATTGCCTCGCTGTAGACAGCACGAGCAAGAAAGGTAGCCTTCTACCCGCAGCAGCTGCTGTGATTGGAAAACGAGCGTGAGCCTCTTCACTGAAAGAATCTATCATTATCATTTGGGTTCACCCTGCTTCCCTGTTGTTAAGAATCACCTGAAGTGCCTAAAAATTGTCGAGTTTCAGGGCTCTTCCCTGAAATTGGTGAGTTAGAAGGTCTTTGGGGAGGACCTACGAGTCTGTGGTTTTAAAAAGCACCTCCAGGATTTGCGTCTTCGGGGAAGTTGGCATAATACAAAAGAGTTGGTATTCAAACATTTCTTTCCAGGAAATCGCTTCTGTTACATTTATCCCAATATTTTGTTAGTTGCTCCTTTAGATTTGAGCTTCTCCAGCAGCTCCCACAAATAAGCAGTTTTTCCCGGAAAGGGAAATGCAAGAGTTTAAGAGGGACCTGGCTAGTCTTGATTTTCACAGTACACCCTCACCCCCTGCCACCTCCTCAACCAGTGAGCCACAGATGTGTGTGGGGTAGCCTTTACCGGCCTGTTCAGCTGGATCAGTTTGTGACCATAAAGTGAACCTCCAGATGAGTTGGGCCATAGTGTAGGCTGAAGCCTTCTAAAGGAGGGAACTGGAGAGTGAAATGAGAGTTTTAGGACCTCACTGGCAGGCCTGGACAGCCAGAAAACTGTGGGAATACTTTTGGGAAGAAGGTGGCTTTTTGTGCATCATGGGCTGTGGCAAGAGAACTTGATTTACACCCACCCTAGTATCCGAAATGCTCCACGAAAGAGCAAAGGTTAAATACTGTAGTTTTTTTTTTTTTTTTTTTAGTAATTTTCAAATTGATTCTGTAAGCATCATTAGTTTCCTAATCAAAATAACAGTCAATTCACTGCTTCTCTCAAAATTTCTTCCATTTTCCTAACTTCCTGTCTGTATTCTTGCTCTTTCTTAAACCAGGAATGTCTTTTCTCTCATGTCCACAAATTAAAATTCTAATGATTATTTGAGACCCAACTGAGATGCTAAATCTTTGTGGGAGTTTTCTCTAATTTCCCACTTTGGTTCTACCTGGCCCATCAAGTATTTATCAAACAGTTTTTGAGGTGCAGGTGATTTGGGAATGGAGATGGCCCAGGTCTGGTCTTCTCTCTGGTGAATCTCACACCCTAATTAAAAAACTGCTCTTTGCTTTGCTCTATTATAGCATCACTTCTACCTCCAACACTTTATTTTCTGTGCATTTTTTGCTATCATATTGGTCAGTATCACTATATTTTGAGTTCCTAGAAAAGTGGTAGAATGACTTCAACTCTATGCCAAGAATGTGGTACAAATGTAACATGTGTTTCCTAAATAGATGAATGAATGGATGAGAGGAGGAGATGGCTGCAAAGAAATCATATTCAGCCTTCTTCAATATTTTATTTTTAGCCTCAGAGTTGAGTCCTGTGATAACATTAGAGAAAATGCTAAAATCCCTTGGACTTTGGAAATGGTTTCAACTCCATAAAGCTGGCCTACAAGATCAGGAAGGGCAAAGATTACCAGAATTATAGAGGGAAAAGATTTCAGGACAAGAACTAGCCCTCTTGTCCCTTATTCCCAACTTATGAGCTCAAGTCCTACCTGACACAGGTATGAATAAACTTTAAGAACCTGGAAAGTGGTATAGTATAATGCTTAAACATGCAGATTCTGGATTTATATCCTCACTCTGTGGCCTACTAACCATCTAACCTTATGTGACCTTGTGCAAATTACATAATCTCTCTAGGTTTCAGTTTCTTTATAAATAAAATGGTGATTATTATGATTATAATAGTACCTCCCAGGATTATTAGGAATGTTAAATGAGTTAATATATAGAAAACACATAGAACAGTGATTGGAACATAGTACTAAATTATCACCTATAATATAATATTGCATAAATAACGTTGCTCAATAAACTTAGCTGTTACTAACTTATGCTAGCTGAAAAAAGTAGATTCACAAGGCTTTAGTCTACACAGATGTGGAAGCCTTCTCTAATTTCTCAAGGCTATAGTCTACACTGATGTAGGCTGAAGCCTTGATTACAGTGGCATATTGGGAATTGCTGGAAAATTAAGAGGCTGTTGGTAATAGTCCCTAACCCATTAGAGCAGCACCCATACCTTTCCTTACTTAGTCCATGTGCTCCTATTAGAGACAGAGCCCTGAACACAAAAGGACCTTGTGTGGCTCAGGGTGGGGAGGCTGATTAACGTGTCTGTGTCCTTGGAGAAGATGGCTTCTCATCCCATTGCAGAGAAAAAAACAGATCATAAATTATTAATTTTGTCTGTGAGTCATAATGACTTTGCATCATGATGACGGCCATTATATAATGACAGTAAGAAAAAACGATCTTTTTGGTTTCTAATTAGGTTCTGAAACAAGATTCCAGAGTATAATACTATACAAGGGGCTTAATGGCTGCCCGGTTCCTTCCCCTAGGAGAAACTGACAAGCAGCTGTGGACCTGGGGCAGTGTAGCAGGTGAGTATGGGTAGGGAAGCCGAAGTGGTAACGGTAAGTCTGACGTCAGCAGGCAGAGTCTGCTTCCCTAGCAAAATACACTAGGAGAACATCTGTCCCTGAGCTGGGGCCTTGGCAGAAAAGGGCAATTAGATAATTACTCATAGTGATAGCTGTAGTGTATATAAAAAGGGAGGCTGGGAGTTCCGTCAGAGCCTTGAAGAAGCCATTCTAAGGATACTAGTTCCTGTTGTGTCCTTGGCAGTTTGGAGACCGTGGTCCCTCTCCACCTTTTCCCAACTCCATGTTTATTTGGAAGAGCATTCCTCTAAACTCGTGCTTCACATTTGCCTGTGCGTATAAATCACCCAGGGATCCTGTTTAAAACATATATTCTGATTCAATAGGTCTGGGATGAGGTCTGAGAGTCTTCATTTCCAGGATGTTTCCAGGTTTTGCCCTTGCTGCTTGGTACTGGGAATCTACTTCAAATAGCAAGGTCAAGACCTGTATCCAGCAGCATCATTATCCAAGAAACTTTTTAGAAAGGAAAATTCTCAGGTCCCACCACAACATCAGAAACTTACTTAAACAAGCCCTCAAGGGGATGTTGATGTATACTCAATTTTGAGGACCACTTTGTAGACTATGCGTGAACTATACTCACTAGAAGAACAGATAAAGTTTTAGAAAAATAGAATTCCATTAGCATAGAACCTCAAGTTGGGAAGAACTGCCCAAAAGGTTACCCAAACCTTCCTCCAGGTCCATCACAGGAAAAACCCTTTGCTCGGGGGCTGGCTGGCAGGAGGTGCTGGCGTCCACACCCTTGTCAGAACCCTCCATAGAATAAGCAGCTAGATCACCCTGTCTGATGGAGCTTTCCGGCAATACCAGACCCTGGCCTCCATGAAAGGAAGCCTTATGGTACGCATTTTGTGGAAGAGAGAAAAGAAAGGAGGATTTCTCGGGGTTAATAGAAAGTGGATGTAGAGAAAGGGAATTCTCCAGCCTTGCACCACTAACATGATGCAATATATACAAACAGACATGATTCGTGCTTGTGGACAAAACTGACCTGCACTGGGGTGAGTGACAAACCAAAGTTGTCAGGCCTGAGTGCCCAGAGAAGAAGAGAAAAAACAGAGGAACCCTTTTCACTAAATTCACCAGCTATCTTCTGATCCAGTTAATTAACTGGGAAAACTAAATTAAACCCCAAAGCCTTATTCATCTTTTAGGGGACCTTTGATGTCTCTGAGCACCGATGCCACAGAGGTGGGCAGTGCCAGGCCAGGTCATCTCCCATGGACAGCCAAGCAGCATTCTGTTCATGGTGGCTGTTAAACTGCTTTCTTGGGAGTTGCTTTTGATCCATGTAGAATAGATTAAGAGTCTGTTTTGAATCCCCCAGCGTTTCCTGTGGAGCATAATTAGAGATGCGTTGGAATAGGAATTCGGGTCAACACTTACTTTAATGAGATGTCTGAAGAGTATGGCCCAGCAAGGCAGAGGGCAGAGGGAGCGGAGTAGTGGAGATGAGGAAGGCAGGGACACTGGCACGATGAGGGGCAAAGGAATGAAGATTTTTGTGAGGAGGTGAATGGAAGGGAAGGAACCACAGGGGAGAGAGATGGAGAGTGAGAGAAGCAAGGAAATGAGAAGTGAGTAGCATTCACTGTGTCCTATCACATGCCAAGCACGTTTTCAAAGATGACGAGAAACACAGTTGAGAAAATGATACTGGAAATCCATGGAGACGTTCACAGCCTTGGATTCTGATGTTTGTCTTGAATCTATCTGGAGACAGTAGAGAGATAGGGAGAATGGGCTTTGTCATCAAGCAGACCTTGGTTTGATTCCTGGTCCTGTCCTTTTTCAGCTGTGTGACTGTTGGCAAGTCACTGACCTTCTCTGAAACTATTTCCTCACCTGTCAAATGAAGGTTAACTATGTAATGTTTAAAACATTCCTAGAGTGGACTATTGTCTAGCATATATTAGATGTTCAATAAATTATTGTTACAGTGAGGAATCTGAGTATGAGAGAGGTCAGCTTTGCCCAGGAGCTCATAACTAGTCAGTAACAGAATTGAAATGTAAGCCCAAGTTTGTCTGATCTCCACTGCCACCAAGCAAAATTACCATGACTGACCTTCCATGGGGGAAGACAAGGTCCGTTCTCTACAGGGTAACCCTTGGCCCATGGGTCGACATGCTGGCACTGAGGGGACAGCTAAAGTAGCTTCAATTTCAATCAGCTATGGCAGGATTTTAAAATTTAGATTTGGTGGCATTACTTCCACAGACTGGTTTTTCACAAGGTATGCCCTTGCTTGTATATCCTCATAGGTATGTGAAGGCGCATCCCTTGCTGAGTTCATTCCAGGGCTTCCTGAGTTCCTATGATATACCTGGAACTATTTCTGTGCCCTAAGGAGCATATAGTCTCATTGGAGAACTGTGGCAGTCCTTGTGGTGTGCTGCTGTTCATGTTCTAGAACCTGCTGCAAGAGTCTGCCTTTGGGATCCATGGAAGGGTGCACACTGAGGTCACAGTCTTCCCCAGGCTGCTCCCAGCCCATCACAGCACATGGCAGGAGTACTGGAGCTGGGCCACTTCTGCCCAATGTGGGACTTCCTTATTAGGAAGGCTCTAGGGCTTACCATCACCTGGAATCTGCACTGCAGTCTGAGGCTTTTCCTGACTCACCTTTCTCCAATGTTCTTCCTTGAGGAGTCAGACATCTATCACAGCCTGAACTCTCCCTGCCTCTGCCTGCTCCTTCTCTTATCTTTTACAGGAGTTTCCCCTAAAAAATATTTTACTTCTGTCTTGATGTCTGCCTCCCAGAGCATCTAAATTGACAAAAGAACCAACATCCATTATTTATTTTATAACTGACAATATAAGTCGATTGATCAACAGAACTCACACTCTTCCTAACTCCCTCTTGAGCCATTCACTTCTCTCCAACTCTCACCACCTTAGTCCACTGTCAGTCAGGATCCTGGCAGGACACAGAAGGCACACTCAAATTGAGTAATTTGTTGAGAAGTTAACAAAGGGACAATTTACAAAGCTGTAATTCCAAGCTGTAATCTTAGCTTAAGGAAGCAAGGGAGATGGCCTGCCTGCATGGACTTGAGGGATAAATACCCTGATCTTACTTTACTCCCTCCCATCTTCTTTTGGTGCTCCCCCTGGACCAAACCTAAGTAGAAGCCAGAGGGGAACAGAAGCTCATTGATGGAAGTCAATGTTAGCTTCTCAAAACACAGAACAGTTGAGAGTAAATCTGGAGAGGCAAAAAGATGATGTTTGGCACGTTTGTGCCTTACCCAAAGATTTGAATCATCTTGCTGTCCCTCTTTTAATCTTTCTCCTCATTAAAACCAGGGTGACATTTTAAAGACAGTGCCAAGCCTTCCAGCTACCTAAACCTGTTCAGTGGCCTTGCCTACCCACTCATGATTAAGGATCTGACTTCCACTCTATCCTTGCTTCTTTTAACAACTGTAACTTAGGTGGAGGTAAACACTCGACCTTAATCTCCTTCCTGGAATGCCCTCCTCTCCCTTCAGCTCTATACCTGGCACCTTTAACTCATTCTTCAGATCTCAGCCACCATGTCACCTCCTCTGAGAATCCACTGTCCCCTGCCCCTTTTATAACAAACAGGTTCCTCTAAGTTTTCTCCCATGACTCTTGAATTTTGCCTTCATGACACATTAGCTTCCAATTATTCATTTACGTACAGGGCTATTGGATTAATGACACCTCCCATAAAGACTGATTTCTGTGATGTCAGGGACTTTGCTTGGCTGAGTGTTGCCTTCCATGAGGCTAGCACAGTGTGACACCCTGTAGATATTTGTTTGATAAATAAGTAAAATGCTATGGGCAAGGCAAGCTATATACTTTGGAGTTGAAGATGGTTCTGATTTTAAACATTTCTTACTTTCAGTCAAGCACTGAAAAATCCTGGAACTTTCAATATCTATGTAGCCAAAGTGTCTCTGTTGTGCGCTCACCTGCATGCCTCCTTGTGTACCACTAATTGAGCAGCTACTATGGGCCAGATGCTCTGGAAAATGTTGTTCTGAAGAGGAGGACTAATCTGCACCAGTGGTGCACCTAGCTGTATTTTACACACTAGGAAGGAGACCCAGAGGTAAGAAACGAGTTGCTAACTGATGATCCAATGAGGAATACAGTCCATTGCTTTTAGTCTTCCATGCTTCCCTCTCTCCAGTCACACCTTCTCCCAGATGCATCTTCTTCACAGGGTTGTTGCAAGGTTTAAGAAAATGAACTAATATAAAGGGCTCAGAATAGTGTCTGGACCACAGTAAGTGCAATCACAGTTGGCTCTTATTAATGTGTCATCCTTTTCCTCCTTAAACTTCCAAACTTGTGCATGAAATATTATTCCTGCCAAGTGAACCCTGTCCTATGACCTTAAAAATCATATCAATGTAACTTTATATAAAGATCAATTCAAGACATATGGCCCTGGACACTATTCAAAGCTTACACCTCCGGATTCTGTTGGCTCCAAGAAATCTGAAGAATTTATGTCAGTGATTCTGAAGTAAGCATGGAACATAGATCCAACCCCTCTAAGGTGAGGAAGCTGAGCCCCAGAAAGGGAACCCAACCTGTTCTCATGTCAGAAAATGCTACAGGTTCACCCACTGTTCAGTATTTATTTCTGGTTCTTAATGCCAGCCTTGTCTTTTCTGCCCCTTAGGGCTTCCCTGATCTCTGGGCATGTGCCTAGGAGGGGTACAGCACCCCCTTCCTTACCCTGACATTTTTCCTTACCATCCCTGTAGTCACACACTTTAGCCCTCTCGTTGGAGGTGCTCTACTGTAAATCATGGAGGGGTAATGGCACATCACATATATACCCCCTCTTCTATTTCTTCTCCCCAGCTCTTCTCCTAAGCCCTGATTTTTTTTAATCTTGCCCAAATTTCTACCTGAGGGCTCTGGGGAGTAATGCCCCACAAGCCATAAATTCTCATCAGATAGATTTTATTTAACCATATGTATTTTGACTTACTTTCCAATCTGACTCTAGCATAACATTACATGACAAAGAAGGTCAAAATATTTTACCCCAAAAACATGTTTTTTGCCGTATTTTGAAATAGTCCTGCAAAGCTGTCCTTTGTATGGGAAAATGTGCATCTGTAAAGAATCTCTATTTACATAGCTAAATCTTTTTCTTCCAGGCTCTCCCAATCCTGAAGAGATTACATAAGAATCTAGCACATTTTAAAGAAATGAAGAGGAAATATTTGTCATCTGTTGTCTCTAAGAGCAGGCACTATACGACTTCAAAAGAACCTTAGTCTCCACAATCTCTTATCTTAGCCTGAACATTTGCTTTCTATTCATCCCAGGTCTTTAGACAAACTCAACCAACTGTCAATCAGAAAATGTTTAAATTTACATATAGCCTGGAAGCCCCCACTCTGAGTTATCCTGCCTTTCTGAACCAAATCAATGTATTTCTTAACTGTATTTAATATCTCATGGCTCCCTAAAATGTATAAAACCAAGCTACACCCTGACCACCTTGGGCACACGTTCTCAGGACCTCCTGAGGGCTGTGTCACAGGCTATGGTCACTCATATTTGGTTCAGAATAAATCTCTTCAATGATTTTACAGAGTTTGACTCTTTTCGTTGACAAAGCCGTTACCACTTTTATTATTTCCATGGATTAGTTATTAGTAAAATCATTTTATAAATGAAGAAACAGAAGCTCAAGTAACTTGGCTACATTTATACATGGATCCAACCTGAGTTTATGTGGGAGAATCTAGGGCTAACTCCAAGTCTCAGTTTTCATATGCTGATAAAGACATACTTGAGACTGGGTAATTTATAAAGAAAAAGAGGCTTAATGGACTCACAGTTTCACGTGGCTGGGGAGGCTTCACAATCATGTTGGACGGCAAAAGGCACATCGGACATGGCAGCAAACAAGAGAATGAGAACCAAGTGAAAGGGGTTTCGTCTTACAAAACCGCCAGATCTCATGAGACTTATTTACTACCATGAGAACAGTATGGAGGAAATCATCCCATGATTCAACTGTCTCCCACTGGGTCCCTCCCACAACATGTGGGAATTCTGGGAGATACAATTCAAGGTAAGTTTTGGGTGGGTACACAGCCAAATCATATCAACATCTATAAAACAAAAATCACATCTGCCCAACACTGCAAAATTTATATGAGACTTCAAGATATCCTTGATTGTATTATCCAGTGAGAGTATCTCAGGGGTGCTCTCTTCTTCCAGGAACCCCCTAATCAGGGGGTAATTGCTCTTTGACAGCTAAAGTTGCTCAATGTTTTTCTAATTACACATGGAAGTTAAAAAAAAAACTAGAAACTTCTTAATGTTTGACCATGTTGCAATTACCAAATCAAGTTCTGTGCAACCATCAATCCATCAGCTGAGCCTACACACAGTTGCTGATGATGAATACATTCTAAGGAAGGATTAAGGTCAGAAGGAAAATTAATCTTTTTTTTTTTTTCTTTTACTATACCCTTATCAGGCCAGAGAAATTAATCTTGATGTGGGCATAAAAATTCCCCAACCCTCGTGTTTCTTTGGCTATATATTTTCCTTAGTATAAATTGAAAATCACATCATTTTCTTCTTCATCTTATAAAGAGAAATTATAACCCAATTCTGGGCTAGTACAACCCACTAAGTATGGAAGTGGCCACAGTGCATATGCACTGAGCACTGAGCAGGCTCATGTGAACAAATCCCCCTGCACCTGGGCCAGGAGAAGGAAATAGATGACACCTATACTTGCTGCAAAGATGTCTGGCAGGCAGGGCTTTCTGAAAGCAGTTTTGAGTTAAAGGCTGCAGTGAGCCATGCATCCTTGCAAAACATTTGCTCTTTTCCCTCAGCTAAAATGGCCGATTTACTAAGGTGACCAGATACTTTTGGGAATGAAAGAAGGCTCTGTTAGTCATGTAGGAGGAGTAAATGCAAACTAGACTGTCCCAGTGATATGATTTGTCTGTGTCCCCACCCAAATCTCAACTTGAATTGTATCTCCCAGAGTTCCCACATGTTGTGGGAGGGACCCAGGGGGAGATAATTGAATCATGGGGGACAGCTCTTTCCAATGCTATTCTCAAGACAGTGAGTAAGTCTCATGAGATCTGATGGGTTTATCAGGGGTTTCCGCTTTTGCTTCTTCCTCATTTTCTCTTGCTGCCACCATGTAAGAAGTGCCTTTCACCTCCCACCATGATTCTGAGGCCTTCCCAGCCATGTGGAACTGTAAGTCCAATTAAACCTCTTTTTCTTCTCAGTCTCAGGTATGTCTTTATCAGCAGCATGAAAACAGACTAATACACTCAGATAAACTGGACATGGACATGTGGTCTCCATAGGTTTAGGAAGATACAACTGACACAAGGTACAATTCACTGAAATTTTGCATACATTCAAAATTCATATGTTGAAACCCTAATTCCAATGTGATCATATTTGAAGGTAGAGCCTTTGAGAAATAATTAGGTCATGAAGGTAGGGCCCTCATTAATGGAATTACTGCCCTTTTAAAAAGAGACTAGCGAGTGACCTAGTTCTCCATTGGCTATATGAGGGTATAGCAAGAAGACAGCCATCTGAGAACCAGGAATTGGGCCCTCACCAGACATTGCATCTGCCAGCGTCTTGATCTTGGACATCTTATCTTGCAGAACCATGAGATATTTATGTTGTTTAAGCCACCTACTTCATGGTCTTTTGTTTTAGCTGACTAAGACACAAGGGAAAGCTGCAAGAAAATGTTAAGATGGCAGATCTGGCAGAACCAGGAATAAATATGCTAGCTTCTGTTTATATGAAGACAAATGTTTGCATAAACATGTAAGAATTCAACTAACAGTTTAAACTAAAATACTTATCTAAATGCCTCCACCCTCTGCAAGTCATGCTGTAAAGACTCATAACAATGTTTATAGAGCACTGAGATGAGCCTGACCAGAGAGGGTACACATTAACATTAGTAAAAAATATTATCAGGGGAGGAGTGAGAAGAACAGTATCAGCAGTAGAATCAGTCATGACAAGAGTAATAGCAGTAGGCATAGTGGCATCCTGCTGTGGGAGAGGAGTGTAAGTGAAAGACCTTTCCAATAGACCAGAGCTGGTCAACATGAGCAACCCAGTCACCTGAGGGAGGAGAGGAATCCTAGGGCAGGAACAGGCTGCAACAGAGTGGAGGTGGGATGTAGCAGGACTCTTTGTAGTTTCAGTTTGCAAATTTAGCCTTCAAGAGGCAGCATGAAAAGGGCGTCCACTGTGGAATTAAAGACTGACCGGTCACCAACTAGCAGTGAGAAGTTGGCCTCATTATCTGAATTGCCTGACCCCTGGGCTCTTCATACATGAAATGTGAAGGATAATGGGCACTTCCTATGGTTGCAGAGAGGATTAAATGACTGCAGGTAGCCAAGCGCCTGACACAAAGGAGTTGTTCAGCAAAGTGCTGTCCCATCCCTGGAACTTCATATATAATGAGGGGGAAACTGTGGGAGGCACAATTAAGAGAAAACTTATGTTCTGTGCACTTTTTGAAACCATGGTATTTTTTTTAACTACACTGAGCACACAGCTTAGACAGCCACTTTTAACGAAAACAAAATCTAATGTACATTAAATCATAGACATCATACATTGATTTCTACTTTAGTCTTAGTCACAGGCTTGGGTAGGGTTTGCCTTTGTAAATCCAACACTTCCTCCTCACTTGGCGGCAAATCGCTACCCACAGCATCCTCCCAGCCTTGCAGGCTCCCCATGTGTTAAGGCCTGCATCAGGCCTCAGGGTACAAGGCATGGCAGGTGCTCATGGACACACAGGATAGTGTGGGGGTGAGAAATGGGTGGAGAGAGCCAGAATCTGATAGAAGGCTTGCTGATCAACAATGTTTGGGAGCCCCAGTTGGATGCTGGCAAGATTAATCTAGGAGCAGCAGGTAGTATGGGTGGAAGGGAGAGAGACCACAGGGTAAGGATCCACATAGAAGATTCCAATTCTAGCACAAGTATAGAGAAAGTTCTACCTGGAGTGGTAACTCTGTGAATAGAAAGCAGGTGGCCAAGCTTGCAACACTGCAGTGATAAAATCTACAGATTTCAAATAGGTTATAGCAAGTTATTTATTCATTCTCCTACCTGACACTTGAGTCACTATGGCTTAGAACAACCTACCCTCAGGCTTCATCTCTCCTTACCTCCCAACTCCTAAGTGCTAACTTGAGAACTGAGAACTCCAGTATTGCTTAACTATTGAAATAAAAATGAGAGCATGTGTACCAATATGACTTTGTTATTTGTCCCATGAAAATTTTTTCCCACAAAGTTAAGAAGTTTTTGTACCAATAACTAATTTCACTGTTTCGGGAAATCTTTATAAACCAATAGGTTCTGACAAAGAGTTTGTTCACCTAAGCAAACAGCTCTGCTATTAGGATAACAGATATTGTTCATCTGGGAAAACAGCTTCTTAGTAGACAAGTTGACTTATCAAGACTCACTAATGCTAGATTATTATGTCACAAACCTTGCCCAATACCAATTAGTTACCCACAGTGGAAGACCTGTCTTAAACCATTTGAACCCAGACCCCAAAACCTTACAAATATCCACACTCCTTCCAAGATACGTGGTTTAGTCCCTTACCGCAGAGGCTTAATAAACTTAACTTTGATCAGGAGGCTTTCTGGTGATCTTCTGCAGAATTGACACGCATAAATGCAAACCTGACAACTGAGGTGTACAAACATGAACTATTCCAACAGATTTGCCCATGCACAGGGAGCCCGTTCTTGCTTGAACCCTACTGTTCTGAGAGACCATGATGACTGACACAACATCTTCCTCTGGGAACAATTTTTGTTTCTTTCACTCTGTGGGGCCTCTTCCTTCTCTGAATTCACTATACACACTGTTGGTGGTGTTTCCTTTTTTTGCTTCACATTAGAGCTCTCTATGCATTTGTATTATTGTTGTTTCTGGACTATGAGCTCCCAGGGGTAGGGATTGCAGTGGTCAATTGTATTTCATGTGACGATCCCAACACTGTGACTTGCTCGTCACTAGGGCATAGCAAGCGCATTCTAAAGATGCTTTAACGATTCCCAAAGCATTTAAGGAGAACAAATCAAAGGAATATTAAATTCTTATTTTTTTTCTCTTTAAAGCAAAATCTAAAACATAAGATCTCTCTGTTATAGTCTAGAATTGTCTTTGGCCTTTCAAAATAGGCTTTTTCCAAAAAGGATCTTCCTTTAAAGTGCTTGACGATCATTTTTGTCTCTTTACAAACATGCACACATGAGTTCCACACATCCATGAACACCAGTTTAGGGATCCAGAGATAGCCCTTTCCTATTGTTACACCTGACTTCTTTCTCTCTTCTGTCTTTGTAACTTTGGTTTAATGTTCTGAGATATTTACATACCCTTCTCTTTTTCTGTGGATTCTATAAAAGAAGGAACTAGCTTAGCAGTGTGGTGGAAATGTGAAATTTGGCGAAGACCATCAGAAGAGGCTTGTGAAAACCCTACAGAAGTTTATGTTCCCAATAACTAAGGTCATGACTAATCTAGGATAACATTTTTTCTTGATGAGAAAAGAATTGACATGCTGTACACTTTTCCTTTGCTCTTAGGTTTCAAATTTCATTTCATTCTGGTATTAGAAGGCAAAAAAGGCCCTTCTCTTCCACATTTCCAATCTGCTACGACTTAGGCATTTTCTTAGGCTGGTCTCAAACTCCTAAGCTCAAGTGATCATCCTACGTCAGCCTCCCAAAGTGTTGAGATTATAAGTGTGAGCAACCATGGCCAGTCTGTTTTCCTCGCCTATATTGTTTAAAGATAGAGTCTTGCTCTGTTGCCTGGCTGGAGTGCAATGGCACAATCATAGCTCACTGTAAACTTGAACTCCTAGTCTCAAGCAGTCCTCCCACCTTGGCCTCCCAAAATGCTGAGATTATAGGTACAAGCCACTGCTTGAACTGTCAGTATTATCACATTGGCAATTAAATTTCAACATGAGTGTTAGCGAAGACAAATTGAACCATGGTATTGCCCCTGGCCCTCTGAAACTCATGTTCTCCGAATGCAAAATACATTCATCTCATCCCAATAGTCCCAAAGTCTTAACATGTTTCAGAACCAACTCAAAAGTCCAAAGTCCAAAGTCTCATTTGTGACTCAGGTAAACCTCTTCTAGTTGTGAGCCTGTAAAATTAAAAACAAGTTATATACTCCCAAGATACAAACAATGAGGGGACAGACATAGGGCACACATTTTCATTCCAAAAGGGAGAGATAGGAAAAATACATTAAGAAGGTATAATCTGCCCAAAGTCTAAAACCCAGAAAGGCAGATATTAAATCGTAAAGCTCCACAATAATCTACTTCATGAGCCATCTCCTGGATACACTGGGGTAGGGAGTGGGCTCCCAAGGCCTCAGGCAGCCCTGTCCCAATGGCTTTGCTGGATGCAGCTCACTTGGCCATTCTCCCAGATGGAAGGAAGTCCAGTACCTGTAGCTCTCTCAGGTGAGTGTTTCATGCTGCCAGTGGTTCTATCCTTCTGGAGTTCTGGCAGTAGCCCCACTCCTATGGCTCCATTAGGCATTGCTCTGGTAGGGACTGTCTGTGGTAGCTTCACCCCTATGGCAGGGTCTGCAAGCTGTTTGACACATCCTTTGAAGTCTAAATGAAAGTTGCCATTACACCAAAATCCATGCACTCTCTGTACCTTCAGAGTCAGCATCATGTGGACCACTGCTAAGGCATATGTCTTGTGCCTTCTGGGGCAGTGATATGAGCCACCTCTGGACCTGCTTGAGCCATGGTGTATTACTGCCAAGGTTTACAGCTTGTACCTTTCTAATGAACAGGTTGAGTTGCACCTGGGGCCAGTTGAGCAACAGGTGGGGTGACTGAGTGCTGTACGAGAATTTGGGGAGCAGACATGCAAGAAGCAGACACTTGAGGAAGTGCAGGGCAACAAGTAGGGAGCTCTTTTTGCACTCAAGGCTCTCACATTCTCAGCCTCTGAAGAGAGGGCCAGCCTCAAAGATCTGAAATGCCCTTAGGGCCATTCTATCATTGTCCTGAGAATTAGCACCTGGCTTCTTTTTTTTTTTTTACATATATTTTTTATTGCATTTTAGGTTTTGGGGTACATGTGAAGAACATGCAAGATTGTTGCATAGGTACACACATGGCAGTGTGATTTGCTGCCTTCCTCCCCATCACCTATATCTTCCTTTTAGCCATGCTAGTTTCTTAACAAATTGTCTCTGGGTTATACCATCTCCTGAAAATACTCTTATATTCTCCACCACTTGGCCAGGTTGCAAATTTTCAAAATCTTACTGCTCTGCTTCCCTTTTCTCTAGCAGCTCACTGTAAGCAGTTAAAAGTAAGCATTCAGCAGCTTTGCTGCTTAGAAATTTCTTCCACAAGATATGCTATTCCACCACTCATAAGTTTAGCCTTTCACAAAGTCCCAGGGCATGAACATGATGCAGCCATGTTCTTTGCTACCGTATAAAAAAGATGGCTTTACTCCAGTTCCCAGTAAGATAGTTTTCATTTCCATCTGAGACATCATCAAAATGGTCTTTACTGTCTGCATTTCTATCAGCATTCTATTTATGAATGCTTAACCAATCTTTAAGAAGTTCCAGACTTTCTTTTTCAGTCTTCTCATCTTTTGAGCTCTCACTAGAAGTGCCTTTAATGCCCTCATTATGGCAGTATGGGCTTTTTCTTTTTTCCTTTTTTTTTTTCAGACTGAGTCTCACTGTGTTGCCTAGGCTGTAGTGCAGTGGCACGATCTTAGCTCACTGCAACTTCTGCCCCTGGGTTCAAGCGATTCTCCGCCTCAGCCTCCGGAGTAGCTGGGATTACAGGTACACACCACCACCCCCAGCTAACTTTTGTATTTTTAGTAGAGATGGGGTTTCACCATGTTGGCCAGGATAGTCTTGAACTCCTGACCTTAAGTGATCTGCCCACCTCAGTCTCCCAAAGTGCCACTGTGCCCGGCCAATATAGGCTTTTTCTAGCCTGCCTCTCCAAATTCTTCCAGCCTCTACCTATCACCTCCAAAATCGCTTATACATGTTCACATTTTCAGATATCTTTATAGCAATGTCATCGTGATGATACCATTTCTTGGTATCAATTTTCTTAGTCCATTTTGCATTGCTGTAACACAATATCACAGACTGGGTAATTCATAAAGAAGTTAAATTTATTTCCCATAGTTCTTGAGGCTGGAGAGTCCATGGTCAAGGGACTGCACCTGGTGAGGGCCTTATTGCCGCATCAAAACATGGCAGATGGCATCACATGGTGAAAGGGTCAGAGCATGCCAGCTCAGGTCTGTCTTCCTCTTATAAAGCCACCAGTCCCATCATGGGGGCAGGGGGCCACCCTAATGACTTTAATTCTAATTACCCCCCAAAGGTCCCACCACCTATCAACATTTTAATTTGGGGGTTAAACTGCCAACACAAGAAATTCAAGGGACAATTTCAAACCACAGCAGACATAATTAGACAAAGACTGATGGATTACCAAAGTGGTATAAGAAACTCAAAATTGTATCAGAGTGTAACAGAAATTTTGAGAGAAAAATTATTAAACACAAACAAAATAAGTCAGACACAATGAGACAGACTTAACAACAACGCCTGAGGACATGGGAGGGACACTGAGGCACAGGAGGACAGGAAACAATCTACATCTTCTTGGGCTCCTCATGGCAGCAGGTTATGGATGCTTTAAGACTCAAGCAAAGCTAAATAAGTACAAACATCTTCAAAACTCTTTTACCTTCCTGTATTTCACTCTTTCATCATAGTTCACCCTCTCTACTCCCCCCTCGTCTCCCTGTCACCATAACAACCAGGTCCTATAACAAGTGGCAGAGCCATTCTCAGGAAAAACAGAAAAAGCAAACCTGCTCAATGACTCTCCCATTCAATTTAGCCTCAGATTTCCTGTTCTCATTCTCCCCATGAGCTTTCAGTATCTCGAGATGGATGACCCCTGCCTATGAATAACTAGAAGGTTTCCAGCTGGATCTGAGCTTGGTTCTACATGTTAGGACAAGATCAGGAATGTTTTCTTGGACTCCTTTCAAGTATAAGCTTGGCTAAAAATGATGAAAATTTTTAAGACAAAAGAAAAGGCACATGTTATTTTATAGTCTATAAGGAAATGAAGGACTGTGGGTTGTATCCTGGGAGGCAGTGAGAAGGAAAGAGTTTTCTAAGCGCATTGTCCTCCAGACCCTTGCTGCTTAGATGGGGACCCCTCCCCACTCCCCATCTGGTTGAAGACCCTTTTCAAGAGTACTGCCATCTCTAGGAGGATCACAAGCTGTGGAGTTCAAGAACAGCCTGGGCAATATAATAAAACCCTGTCTATTCCGAAAAAAAGAAAGGAAAGAAAGGAAAAAAGAAACAGTACAGCCATCTTTGGTCTGCTTCCCATGCCAATTATCCCCATACCTAGTGTGAGTCATTGTGAACCGGCTGGACCTTCACTCATATTTTAGATTCTGAAAAGGCAAGATTTAGAGATGTCTCCTCTCTGAATTTCAATCAGGGAAAAGATTACGTTGGAAGGAATTTAAAATGTAGCCTTAAATTAAGTCTCCTTTATTTTAATAACTCAGAAAATCTTTCTGGGAGTTTCATTTGCAAGCACCTTTCATTGCCCAACATTCTGTTTTTATACGTACTGTGTTGCCTGGTTTCCCCCATTGCCGGTAAAAATCTGGTAATAGGCTATCAGCGTATGTGTGAATTAAATATCTTGCCCTTTAAATGATGAATCATTAATACAGCTTGAAGGGAAATCAATATAGCTACTTAACCTATTAAATGTAAAAATGGTAATTTCACCCCCCTGTGAAAATCATTCCGGTGTCTCTTCGCATTTATGAAGTTCAAAAGCCCTTCATGATTTCTTCTTTGCTTATCTCTCCACCTGCCCCCTGGAGCCTCTGAGTTTCAGGCTGACTCCTGGCCTGTGCCTCTGTCAGCACTAGCTCTGCTGGATTCCCTGGCCTGCCTTCTCATGGAGTGAGCCCAGTATTTGTCATTTAGGACCCTGCTATGTATCCACTCTCTTTCCCTGGCTATTTATCCCCACTTTGGGTCACCACTCGATATCTTGTTCTTCCCTTCACCATACCTTTTTAAACTGATGCTTGTTTATATTTCTGTGTCCCATAATGAGGCTGTAAGTTGTTTTGGGTGACGTCTGAGTCTTAATTATTTTCTCTTTCCTGTGCTTAATACAGTACAGTTGACTCTCGAATAACACGGGTTTGAACCGCATGGGTCCACTTATACATGATTTTTTTCAGCCAAACATGGATCAAAAATACAGTATTCCTGGGATGTGAAACGCAAGCATACAAAGGACCCACTTTTCCTATAGTGGGTTCCACGGGGCTGACTGTAGGACTTGAGTATGTACTGATTTTTATATACACAGTGGTCCTGGAACCAGTCCCCTGTGCATATTGAAGGACAACTGTCTATACAACAGATTGTAAGGAAATATGCAACAAATGTAAACTGAAGGAATGAATGAACAGACAACCCCTGAGCATCTTTTGATGGGCTATAGAGAATGGAATCAAGAGAATGGATCTTTTAAATTGTTCTCAAGTTTCAGATAAACACAATCTCTTTTCCTTATGCTTCCACTAAAGTTTGTGTATATCCAAATGGACCAGTGTTTAAAATTCTCTTTTAAAAATGTTCACAGAGCACTAAACTTGGATTCATTGGTATGATAGTGTCAAAAAACAAGGTTACAACAAATTTAGTTTAAAGATCTTATTTAGCTTTTATTTGTAATTCTAAAATCAGGCACCATCTCTTTCCATAAAATAGAATGGGTGCTCTGATGAGCTGAGCAGAGGAGCTTGGCTTTATAGACAGAAAAGGGCTGAGGAAAGTAGAAACAGAGAACAAAACGCAGATTGGTCGTTTCCAAGTTATTTTCCTTGTAAAGGTTAAAGCAGAGGGGACTTCCTTATCATGACAGCTAAATCTGGCTTGTTTGAGGATTTGGCTATTATCATGCTCTCTGTAGTTTTCTCAGAAGTTCAGATAAACCAGCTGAGCTTTGGTGGCATGGAACTTCAGCACATGTGACTCCATTTGGGTTTGGTCTGTTAGACCTAGTGCAGGAGTTTGGTCCAAATCAACAGCCTCCTATAAATTTTATTTTACAATACAAATAAAAATAAAGGTTAACCATGCTTTGTTAACATAGTGTGAGCCATTTAATCCTGGGCTCACATAAAGCACACTGCAGTAATACACAAGATCAGTGGAACAGACACAAGCCCAAAGACAATATATTCCATACATATTGGGACAATTCCATATACACTGGAAATTTAGTATTTAAAAACTGTCATTACAAATCAGTAAGGAAAAAATAGAGCGTTCAATAAATAGTTCTCAGATATCTATCTCTCTATTTTGGAAAAAGTGAAAGATCCCTTACTAATAACATACATAAATATGAATTACAGAACTAAACATATAAAATGAAACTACAAGAGTATTAGAAAAAAATTATAGAACTGTTGTGTACTCTTAGGGCAGGGAACCCTTTCTAAAAATGGCATGACATTAAGAGGTCTTAAAGGAAAAGATGAACACATTTGACTAAGTAAAATTTTAAACCATTACGTAGCAAAATGTGTTATGAATAAAGTTTTTTTTTTTTGAGACGGAGTTTCGCTCTTGTTACCCAGGCTGGAGTGCAATGGCGCGATCTCGGCTCACTGCAACCTCCGCCTCCTGGATTCAAGCAATTCTCCTGCCTCAACCTCCCGAGTAGCTGGGACTACAGGCACGTGCCACCATGCCCAGCTAATTTTTGTATTTTTAGTAGAGACGGGGTTTCACCATGTTGACCAGGATGGTCTCGATCTCTTGACCTCGTGATCCACCCGCCTCGTCCTCCCAAAGTGCTGGGATTACAGGCGTGAGCCACCGCGCCCGGCATGAATAAAGTTTTAAAAAATGAATAACAGATTAGGAGAAAACATTTGCAACACATTTCACAAAAAAGTAGTATCTAAATTACAGTTATGAAAAGTTTTTACAATATAAAAACACTTTAAAAAGTCAAATAGAAAATGTACAGAGAAAAAAATAAATGACTATTAAACATTGAAAAGCTACTAAACTAAAAACCAAAGAAATGCTGTTTACCGTGATAATATTTTTCATTCACCAGGATTGGCAAATAAAACATTAATCATATCCAGTGTTGGCAAGGGTGTGAGCATTGTAATTTGCTGTTGTAGAAATGCAAATTTCAAAAAGTATTTGGATAATTGTTTGGTGTTTATCAAAATTTTAAATGTACCTACCTAAATATTTAACTTGTAGAAACATTTGTACCATTTAGTACAAGAATTTATATCCCCTGCTTATGTGTAGTGCTGAAAAACTGGATTCAATTTAAGAACACATCAGCAGAATCATGGTAAATAGAAAACAGTATATGAATGCAATTGAATACTACTCAGGGGTTCAAAAGCATGACAAAAGTTGATTAAGTAACATGGAATTTTGTCTACTGTACAGAATTAAATGAAAACAAAAACAGATTGAAGATCATGTACAGTAAATGGTACCATTTTGTCACTAACAATTATATCTCCTATATGTGTTCATTTATTTACAATCATATTTACATAATAAAAAGTCTGGAGGTATATTACTAAATTTTTACCTTTGGAAAAAGGGATGGACTGTGCTTGAAGGGGAGAAATCTTCATTTTTTACTTAATATACTCCTTTCTTTTTCTAAGTTGAGCATATCTTCTTATTTTTATAAATAACAACTAAAGATACTTTTAAAAAATATATACATATAGCTAGGACTATTGTCTATTATGATATCACTGGAGAAGAATGGCTTTACCACAGGAAAAGGGGACCGATCAGGGTCCCAATGAACTCTTTGAGTCTGCAAGTGCTAAAGGAGGGGCAGAGAGAGGCAGAAGCTGTTGCATTAATGAGACAGGGAAGAAAAACGTCCAGCACTTAGAACCAGGTGTTCAGGGACAATGGTGAGAAGTGACAGGTCAAGACAAGCTGCCAGTGTCCATGGTCCTAGAGATTTATAGGACATCCTCACCTCCAGGTGGCCAATGAGGAAAGTTAGCTGAAAGATGATTAATAACAGCAAGAATCAGAAGCCCAGTCAAAAGCTTTAAGAGCAGGGGACGAGCCTCAGACCATATGGTGGAGCAGAGGGAGAAGGCAACAACAAAGGAGAACCTTCTGAGGACACATAACCTTGAGTCAGGGAAAATGACAGGTTCACAGTTATAGACCCGTAAAGAACAAGGCAGACTCCAGTTTTAGAACAGTGGTGAGATATCCATTCACACATAACATGACTACTAGCCAGTGTGTCGGGCAGGGCCAAGTCTACATTTGAGAGTCAGGAATTCCTGACTCTGTCTGGAGGATGTCTGTCAGGAGGAAAAGCAGGCAGGCAGGCATTGGTGTCACTCAGAGTAACTGAGGAAGCTACAGATCTTAGCCTCTTGGTTGGCTCTCCAAAGCTGTATAGCTCAGAATATGTTTGGTCTAGACTGTGGATTAAAAAAAAAAAAAATCCACAACACATTCAAAAGAAGTACTAGAAATAGTATTGCCTCAAAGCGAGGGCTTCTAGAATTTCTGATATATATTCCTCGGAATAGACTTCTTATTTTGAGGGTCATTAAGAATTGAGAGACTAGCCGTGGTCGCACACACCTCCACATTGGGTCTGAGTTCATCAATCATGGTGGGTCTATCTCCCGAACTCTCATGAAGCCAGTATCTACTTGTAGTTGATGGAATATCAGGCAAAACAAAGTGCTGTCTTGGATTTATGAACTCCTTCATCATTCAAGGTAAGGAGATTCCAGAATTCAGAATACTATATTTTTATCTGATGCATGGGGCTAGATTAAATGTTGAACTACATGATAGATGAAGCTGGAATTAATTAGTGTCAGTCCTCATATAAATTGCTTATGGTAAGTAACAGTGAAATCAAGGTAAGTAGATGTAATACATCACCATTCCTCTTCATTTAACCCAGCTGAAAGGTGGGCTAGGAGGAAAACACATTGCATATGCAAGAAAAATGGCAGCGTTGGTGATAGATTCACATTCATTTCCTTTTCAGAATATTCAGGAGATGCTCTCTCAGGAATCTAAAATTCATATTCAGCGTATAAATCAGCTCCATGTTTTCATTTAAAAGCAATATCTGGTTTGTTCTATTTGTCAATAATATAATCCTTTGTTTTAGCAAATACAAGCTTGCAAGGAAAATTGGGAAATTTTCAACGATTGAAATATTAAAGTCATAACACCTTTCTAGCTAAGTTTTGAGTGAGGTGAGCTTCCTCAGAGCCTGGCACACATGACAGGAGGGAGGAGTCAGTGTTCTCTTTGACTTTGCTCATATGCATTCAGAAGTCAAAGCCAGGCCATCCCTACGATATACAGAGTCAGATCTGATTATCAACTCCAAAATCTTTTCTAAGTCACCATGTCCACAGTCTAGACCAAACATATGTCCCTGTTCTCTGCAAAGAATGAGGACTCA
>PVKV010030302.1:0-22454 GCA_004027835.1 Alouatta palliata | reverse complement strand
GAACTCCCAACCTCAGGTGATCCACCCACCTCGGCTTCCCAAAGTGCTGGGATTACAGACGGGAGCCACTGCCTGGATCCTCTGTTTTTGACACTGTCTCCCTCTGTTTGTAAGTGACTCCCAGATTGAGGTCTCCTCTCCTGGTCTCTCTGCTCGCCTTATTATATGAAGCGCTGTGTTCAGGGCATAGGCATCAGAGTCAGCCAGGTCTGGATTTAGTGACTTACCAGTTCTGAGACCTCTGAGTACCAGTTTCCTTAGTTATACAATAGGATAGTAACAGTATCTTTGTTACAGTGCTATTGAAAGAATTAAGCAAGGGCCAGGCACAGTGGCTTATGCCTGTAATCCCAGTACTTTGGGAGACTGAGGTGGGAGGATCACTTGAGCCTAGGAATTCAAGACTAGCCTGGGTAACATAGCAAGACCTTGTCTCTAGACAAAAAAGAATTAAACAAGATAATGAACATAAAGCACTTTGCACAATTTCTGGCACACAAGTGTTAAGTAAATAATTATTATCATTATGTCCAACCACCTAAAGGATGTTTTCACTTGACCACCTTCCTGGTATGTTAAACACATCACATTTTAGCTTGGCATTCAAGGCCCTTCAGAATCTGACTGTAGTGCATCTCTTCTATCTTGCCTGCCCAAGCAAGTTACTCCAATAGGAAAACCCTACAGCCAGCTGTTCTACCCCTGCCTTTGAAAGCAACACAGGCCTCCCTGTTCTTCTGCTGATTGCACTGTTTTTGTGTCCTGGATTGTTCCTGGTAACCAGGGAGTAGGAATTATGGAAGCAGGTTAACCTTCATTTAAAGATCTTTTTAACAGTTAAAATTGGGCTGTTTCAAGAAGAAATAGGTGGTCCTGAGGGTGGTGATGGTTTCATGGTTGTATACTTGTCCCCAGACTCATTGAGTTGTATACATTAAATATGTACAGCTTTTTACACATCAATCATGCCCCAATAAAGTCATGGGCTCCCATCCCTGGAAGTGTTCAAGGAGAGACAGAATGTCAGGGGTGCTCTAAGAGCTTGATGTATCAGAAAAGCCATTGAACCAGATGATCTTCACAATCCCCTTCTCTTAAAGGTTCTTAATTGTTTAAAATGGTATATATTTTTTAACAGCAAAACAGAAAATATTCAGTTTAGCTTTCTGAAAATTATGACCAGAATGTTTAAATTTTAATATAGTATGAATTCAACCAATAATATAAGAAAGGATATTTTCAGCTCTCTGTCATAACCAGTCAGAGTCAAAGATAATGAGAAGAAGAGAAGAGAGAGAGAATAGGAAAAAAGCAAGAGAGAAAAAGAGGGGGACAATAAAGAGGGGAAACAGGCAGGGAGAGAGAGCGGGTAAGGGTATGGACAACAGGGTTTTTGGGGAGAAGAAACCTCGAGAGGAAGTGCTATAATGGAGAGAGTTAAATACTGTATGTCGTTCCCCTGTCCTGATCTTAATGTTAGCTTCCACATAGGGCTACCTCCAGTCTCCAGAGACTTCCACAAAGCTGATCTGGTTCCATCCACGTGAACTCAAGGACACCAGACCCATGCCAGCCAGTCTGAGATTTGTGGGGCTGTGTGATAAGCTGAGTCCTGTATGATCAGACCCTTGAAAGAAGCCTTGAGATAACAAGCTACCCGTACTCCAGGCTGGGTTTGAATCTAGGTCACAGTCTGTGACCTCTCGGTGAGAATGGTGTCTTGTGTTCCTTCTCATCCCTGGTGGGGTATGCTCAGTTAACAGAATTGTTGCATCCTAGGGACATTTTGTAACATAAGGATTTGACTAGTGGGAAGTATATGACACTAATGCATTTCCATCTGAGATTCTAGGCTTCAAGTGATATTGAGGCTCAGCAGGTTTTGGTCCAGTGTTAGGTTTCCCATGCTATGAAATATTGTTATTGCGGTATTATTATACTGCACTTCGTCATTTCCAGCCTCTGAAGAGCATGAGACTGGATGAAGTGGCTTTGATAATATTCCCTTTTTTTTTTCTTTCACAACTCAAATGCCTTGAGGGACTTTGATAATATTCTCATTGTGCTCTGAAGACTAGGAAGAAAGGCCTGGAATTCAAATAGAGAGGGGCACTTTTCTCTGCCAGGCCACTGCTCCTGGCCAGTCTGGGGTACTTCTTCTGGAGCTGCTGAACCAGGTGGCACGGTTGAATGAATAAAGAAATGGTTCCCCAGGTGCAGTGGCTCATGCCTGAAATCCCAGTACTTTGGGAGGCTGAGGTGGGAGGATCACTTGAGGTCAGGAGTTTGAGACCAGACTGGACAACATAGCCAGACTCCATCTCTACAAAAAAGTTAAAAAAAAAAAAAAATTAGCTAGGTATGGTAGTGCACGCCTGTAGTCCCAGCTATTCAGGAGGCTGACGTGGAAGGATGGCTTGAGCCCAGGAGTTCGAGGTTTCAGTGAGCCTTTATCTTGCCACTGCACTCCAGCCTGTAACAGAGGTCTTCCTCTAGCAGAGCAAGACCCCAACTCACAAAAAAAGAAAAGAAAACAAAATGGTTCCTCTTTCCACAGATCCAGCTCTGCAGCTGTAGAGGCTGTGCAAGACACACCCGCATGCTCAAAGCTTATGGGACACTCACACTTGCAGTTTGGTATATCCAGAATTTTTAATATCCTGAGAAATTCCTGGGCATTAACTCCAGCTCATACTAAAAAATTACTTTCTAGGTGTCTCACTTTCCTCCCAGATATACTCAACGGAAGAGTCCCAGGCCCTGGGCTGAGCTATTTCTATAACACTAGCTAATGGACCTGCAGGCTTTCTTCTTTCATCAGGTGGGCCAGCAGAAAAATAATGACAGTGATCATAATAATGATAGCTACCGTTTCTTCCATGCATGCTTAATGCCAAGCACCCTTATGTGTCCTTTTCTTTGAGACACTTTCACTCTCATTGCCCAGGCTGGAGTGCAATGGCACGATCTCAGCTCATCGCAACCCCTGCCTCCCAGGTTCAAGTGATTCTCCTGCCTCAGCCCCCCGAGTAGCTGGAATTATAGGTGCCCACCACCACACCCAGCTAGTTTTTGTATTTTCAGTAGAGACAGGGTTTCACCATGTTTACCAGGCTGGTGTGGAGCTCCTAATCTCAGGTGATCCGCCCACCTCGGCCTCCCAGAGTTCTGGGATTACAGGGGTGAGCCCGGCATGATGTGTTCTTTATGTGTATCATTTTGCTTCATCCTCATGGAAGCATGAATCTCCATCTGACCAGTGAGGACTCTGAGGCAAATTAAGGAATGAACAACCTAAGGTCACACACCTAGAAAGTGCTAGGGCCAGAGTTATGAGCCTGTATCTGCCTGACTCCAAAACCCATGATCTTCACCTCCATACTGTAATGCCAGTTCAGACAGGAAGGATTTATGCCAGATCCCTGGCTAATAGGCCCCAGTGGGAACTCTTGTCTCCTGAGATGTTTAACTCATCTTTGTCCTTCAGTATGATGCAAACCCTTAGCCTCTAACCGCAGCCCAGCACCATTCATTTGTATGATCAACAAATCTTTGGCCGGGCGCAGAGGCTCATGTCTGTAATCCCAGAACTTTGGGAGGCCTAAGTGGGCAGATCACTTGAGGCCAGAGTTCAAGACTATCTTGGCCAACATGACGAAACCCCTTCTCTACCAAAAATACAAAAATTAGCTGGGCATGGTGGCACGTGCCTGTAGTCCCAGCTACTCCAGAGGCTGAGGCAGGAGAATCACTTGAATCCAGGAGGGAGGGGTTGCAGTGAGCCAAGATCACCCCACCGTACTTCAGCCTGGGGGATAGAGTGAGACTCTGTATCAAAAAAAAAAAAAAAAAGGCCCAGCAAATCTTTTTGAGTAACCATGGCCAAGGATATAAATCAGTAGATATAGTTAACGCTGTCTTTAAAATCTTTAAATTTCTGGAGGAAGTCACAAGAACTTGCTAATAATGGTTATTGCTAGGGATTTTAATATGGAGGGGAATTTTTATTTTTCACTTTATTCCTTTTTCTTTTTCACAGTAAGCATATAATACTTTAAAAATCATCTGGCACTTAATTTTTATTTTTTCAATAGTTTTTGGGGGAACAGGTCATTTTTAGTTACATGGATAAGTTCTTTAGCGGTATTTCTGAGATTTTGGTGTACCTGTCACCCACTTTTAAAAAATGAAACAAAAACTAATCTAAATTTTTTAGAGGAAAAAGCCCGTTGTCAGGATTCTGTGGTTTAAAAAAAGCAGAGGTGGGGGGATATAAAAGATATATTTTAATGCCTAGTTGGAATATTTGCTTAATGGTAATTAATAATTGCGGGAAATCCAAGGTTGATAATAATGCTCAGTTATACTCAGTCATTCATTGGTAAACCTGTGACCTTAGACAAGCTGCTTTCCCTCCCAGGAGCTGTAAGGAATGGCTAATGATGATTTCTGACTGGATATGGTGGCTTACGCCTGTAATCCCAGCACTTTGGGAGGCCGAGGCGGGTGGATTACCAGAGGTCAGGAGTTCGAGACAAGCCTGACCAATGTGGTGAAACCCCGTTTCTATAGAAAATGCAAAAATTAGCTGGGCGTGGTGGCATGTGCCTATAATCCCAGCTACTTGGGAGGCTGAGGCAGGAGAATTGCTTGAACCTGGAAGGCAGAGGTTGCAGTGAGCCGAGATCACGCCATGGCACTCCAGCCTGGGTGACAGAGCAAGACTCCATCTCAAAAAAAAAAAAAAAAAAGTGATTCCTTGCTTTCTGTACCATTTGCTGATTCACCTTGGAAGCAGGCCAGGGTTACAAATCAGCCTGAATGAAGGACAATAAAGGATAGAGAGGAATGACCCAGCCTTAACTGGGAGCCTAGAGGCTGTGTGACCCAGGACCACGCACCTAACCCCTCTGGGCCCTACACCTCATCTGTAAACTGCTCAGACTACACTGTATATATCCTTAGGTGCATCCGGTTTTGACACTGGAGCATTCTGTTATCTGGATTTGCTGGAGAGAAACCCTCTGGAAAGCCACAAATAAGCAAGGAAAATAGGGGAGAAAGGTGAAGATAAGCATTGATCTGAGGGGCTTGTGGTTTTCTCACTAGAGTAGAAGGGCTGATTAGTTTTCTTCCTGCTTTTCTTCAAGGTGAACGGAAGCACTTCTGGGCATTCCGGTCTTGCCCAGTACAAGGCTGAGACGAGTCACTTGGCCGATGTTTTCCTGATCCTAAATTGTTCTTTCTTCTTGATAAGGGAATTCCTAGCATTTGAACCATTCGTCATTTTTGTTGTGTTTTGAGCCACCCAAGGAGGAGACTCAGACTCAGTCTTGTGATTTTTGTTCCCCAGGGCAGGAAATGATTGAAAGTAACATTGTTTATCTGAAAATAGTACTCTTCATCCTCTCCCCATTGTCTCTTTCTTTTTGTTTTGAGACGGAGTTTCGCTCTTGTTACCCAGGCTGGAGTGCGGTGGCACCATCTCGGCTCACCGCAACCTCCACCTCCTGGGTTCAAGCAATTCTCCTGCCTCAGCCTCCCGAGTAGCTGGGACTACAGGAGTGCGCCACCATGCCCAGCTAATTTTTGTATTTTTAGTAGAGACGGGGTTTTACCATGTTGACCAGGATGGTCTCGATCTCTTGACCTCGTGATCCACCCGCCTCGGCCTCCCAAAGTGCTGTGATTATACCCATTGCCTCTTTCATTTCTTCTTCCCTTACTGCTGACTCCTCAAGATGCACAGTCAGGAAGCTGGAAAGGAGAAATAGGTCCGTGAAGGTAGCAGTGGCTGTTTCTAAGAGATGGAAGCGGGGTCTGCTGAGATCGTTGTTTTGCTTTTGCTCTTTGTGGCAACCGGTGGTTAAAATACCAGTGAGATACCAAAACAGTGAGTAACGACTAACGGGTTGTACTGTGTCACTTAACAAGCACTTTCACATCTATTATCAAACTCCCTGGTTGTTTTGTTTCTGTTTTTTGTTTTGTTTTGTTTTTTGAGACAGGGTCTCACTCTCGGCAGTGGTACAATCTCGGCTCAGTACAGTCTCAACCTCCCGGGCTCAAGGGATTCTCTCACCTCAGCTTACCAGCTAGATGGGATTATAGAGATGGGACTACAGGCACAAAACATCACGCCTGGCTAATTTTCTAAAAAAATTTTTGTAGAGATGGGGGTCTCACTATGTTGCCCAGGCTGGTCTTGAACTCCTGGGCTCAAATGATCTGCTCACCTCAGCCTCCCGAAGTGCTGGGATTACAGGTGTGTGCCACTGCACCCAGCCCAACTCTGTTCTTACCCAAGGCCTGCAAGGTAGCAGGTATTCTCCCCATTTTACAGATGAGAAGTGGAAGTCGAGAGGGCTCAACAGCTAGGTTTTGTAGCAAAGAGAGTGGCAGAGTCTATAACAGGACTGGGGCACCTTGGCTGCCATGCCCAGCCACTGTTTATGCCATTCCACCAGGGAACTTGTCCAGTGGCCCTTCCCACAAATATTCTTCCAGGATTTGTAGCCTCTCTCTGGGATTCTAGGGATCCTGTCAACCTCCCTACCAGCACACAGTTAAGAGCTCTAACCGGCTTATCTCAGAGACCTCTGTGGGAGTCTCACACAGGCAGGCGCAGCAGCAGCAGAGCGCTGCCTATTTCAGCCAAAAGAGAAAGCAAGGAGGCTTGGAGTTTTCCTGATGGTTCCTGAGTTGGCAAAGGTGCAAATACCAAATGCTGCTTCTCTTCAAAGTGCTTTCCTGTCCGAACTTGGAAGAAAGCCGTGGAACAGAGAAAAGGACATTGGACTTGGAGTTAGTACGGAGGTGATCAAATATCACTCTGCCATTTACTGGCTCCAAACCTTGAGCAAATCACTTTGCCCGTACGAGCTTTAGTTTTCTTTTTTGTCAAATGGGGATCATAATCATTATCTCATAAGAGTCTCATGAGCATTAAGTAGGACAATTAAGGTAAAAGGGAATTAACCCAGTCCAGGCACATGGCCAGTTGCATCTGAGACTCCTGTCTCCTCCAGAATGTCACAGATAGGTGACAGTGGCAGGGCAGAGCCTGTTTGGCTTCTCTGTCCTTGTAAAATCGTACTTGATGCTATCTTCCCAGAAGAGTGGCTGGCTGGGCCTGGCGGTCTCCATTCTCGCTTTCCACATCAGTGCTTTGTGAGTACTGGGCGCCTTCCTCCCCTCTCTGGTTTTGTACTCCATTTGCTCTTAGAATAGTTAAAGGTAAGCCTCTGAGTATCCCCAGCTGTGTCTACAAGCTGGCATTGTCCCTGTAGTGACCCTGGCTGTTGTCATACCAGCTGACCTGCCTCTGATACCTGGAATCAGGGCCCTAATCAAATTGGGAAATTATTTAGAAAGTACATACTCAATATAAGAGCAGCTAGACAGGCGGGGCATGGTGGCTCACACCGGTAATCCCAGCACTTTGGGAGGCTGAGGCAGGCGGATCACTCGAGGTCAGGAGTTCAATACCAGCCTGGCCAACATGGTGAGATGACGCCTCTACTGAAAATGCAAAAACTACCTGGGCATGGTGGTGGGGCACTTATAGTTCCAGCTACTCAGGAGGGTGAGACAGGAGAATCACTTGAACCCGGGAGGCAGAGGTTGCAGTGAGCTGAGATTGCACCACTGCACTCCAGCCTGGGTGACTAAATGAGACTCTGTCTCAAAAAAAAAAAAGAGGAACTAGACAAAGATTCCCTAATTAGGAGACTCCAGGCTTTGAGGACTCCACCTCTAGGCCTTAGTTTCCTATCTATAAAGCATGGGGGTTGTGGGTGATGATTCTCAAAGCTCTTGGTTACCCTGCCCTTCGTATCCATCTCTCAAGAGTGAGACCATGGTCCTCTGGAGTTCCCAGCCCTGTCTTTTCCACCCCCACAGCCTCTACTGGCCTTTTAGTTACACTGGACTTATTTAGAATCAGCAGACAAACCGGGTCCTGTCCCCAGGCCCACCCACCTGTAGTCTTTTGCTCTGAAATATTACAAAAGAAGCATTGACTGGAATGGCTGAGAGCTTCAGAGAGCTTCTCTCTCTCTCTTTTTTTAGGCAGGGTCTCACTCTGTCACCCAGACCAGAGTGCAGGGGCGCAATCTCTGCTCACTGCAACCTCTGCCGTCTAGGTTCAAGCCATTCTCCTGTCCCAGCCTCCCGAGTAGCTAGGACTACCACACCCGGCTAATGTTTGTATTTTTAGTAGAGACAGGGTTTCATCATGTTGGCCAGGCTGGTCTCAAATTCCTGACCTCAGGTAATCTGCCCACCTCAGCTTCCCAAAGTGCTGTGATTACAGGTGCACCTGGCTGGGAACTTCTCTTAAGGACTAGGAACTCCACATTCTCACGTCCTCTGCTTGGAATATTCTAGCCTGCATTGAGTTGAGGGATTTCAGGCATCCCTATCCCTCCCTGCCCTCATAGGTGATGGTTAAGGATAGAGATCTCTGAAAAAATTAGCTAGGTGTGGTAGCTCACATGCCTGTAGTTCCAACTACTTGGGAGGCTTAGGTGGGAGGATCTCTTGAGCCCAGAATGTTCAGGCTGCAGTGAGCCACTGAACTCCAGCCTGGACAACAGAGTAAGATGCTGTGTTTAAAAAAAAAAAAAAAAAAAAACCAGGCGAGGTGGCTCACACCTGTAATCCTAGCACTTTGGGAGGTCGAGGCAGGTGGATCACCTCAGGAGTCTGAGACCAGCCTGACCAACATGGATAAACCCCATCTCTACTAAAAATACAAAATTAGCTGGGCATGGTGGCGCATGCCTGTAATTCCAGTTACTCAGGAGGCTGAGGCAGGAGAATCGCTTGAACCTGGGAGGCAGAGGTTGCAGTGAGCCAAGATTGCACCATAGCACTCCAGCCTGGGCAGCAAGAGCAGGATTCCATCTCAAAAGAAAAAAAAAGAAAAGAAAAAAGAAAACAAAAGAAAAAGCTGGAGATCTCTGAGAAAAAGGACGAGATGGCTACTGGTATCCTCAGGCATATGTGGAAATAAAAAAAAATGAAAAATATCTATATCTAAGCCAAGAAAGGAATCTCATGCGTGACATATTTCCGAGCATGGGAGTGGAGCAGACAGTATGGGTTGAGACTGGGGAGAAAGAGGGAGCAGAGACGTTGCACCTGGACTGAGGCCCCCCCCAACAGATTTCATGCCAGAGCCAGCCCCCTCTTCACAGCACAAGAGTGGTCTGTCAGCCAGGCTTGGCTGAGAGTGTGGGTTTGAGCAAGTGGGCAAGACTTGGCTAGTGACTGATAAGGCAAATTCAGTTGTCATTCAGAGCACGTCTGTGCTGGGGCCCGGCGGGGCTGGCAGAGAAACACAGGGGCATAGGGCATACGGGTGGAGTGAAAGTGGCCAGTTAGTCATCGTCCAGGATTCTCTTCATGGAGCCCAGGGCCCAGCCAAGATAGTGAAGCAGATATCTAGGTCCACAGAGGAGATCCAGCACGGAAGGAGATGAGCAGAAACCAGCCCAGGAGCTGGTCCTGAGACTCCTGCAATGGGGATGAGGGAGGCAGGAGGGCTGAGACTTGGGGCTTCAGCAGTCTCAGCTGATACGTCAGACCCCAGGCTTGACTGGCAGACCAAATTATGCCTGATAGTGTCCGGGTGGCTTCAAGCCCTGGGTGAGGTGGTAGCCTTTGAGTGAGGAGGACTTGGGCCTTGGTGTGGGTAGCTGGGGAAGGTGGGGGTTGAATAAACAAAGAATTTTTTTTTGAATCTGAGGTCCATCTCTTCACTTGAAAATCACCAAAGAAATTAGCTGGCCATGCTGGCATATGCCTATAGTTCCAGCTACTCAGAAGGCTGAGGTGGGAAGATCTCTTGAGCGTAAAAACTGGAGGCTGCAGGGAGCTCTCATCATGCCATTGCATTCCAGCCTGGGCAGCAGAGCAAGACCCTGTCTCTAACAAAAAGATAAATCGCCAATAAAAACACAATATATAGTTGTTGGGAAAGGAAAGCTCAGGCCTCCACAAGAACACCTTAAAGGTATGGAAAATATAAAACGAATGCAGAGGCTCGATTTTGTATCTATTATCAAATGTTTATTTTTATTTTATTTTCCTCTTTTTGTTTTTTGAATCAGAGTGTTGCTCTTGTTGCCCAAGCTGGAGTGCTATGGTGCGATCTCGGCTCACTGCAACGTCCACCTACCAGGTTCAAGCGATTCTCCTGCCTCAGCCTCCTAAGTAGCTGGGATTACAGGCATGTGCCACCATACCCGGCTAATTTTGTATTTTTACTAGAGACGGGGTTTCCCCATATTGGTCAGGCTGGTCTCAAACTCCTGACCTCAGGTGATCCGCCGCCTTGGCCTCCCAAAGTGCTGGGATTCTCGCGTGAGCCACCTCGTTTTTATTTTATTTTTGAGATAGAGTCTTGCTTTGTGGCCCAGGCTAGAGTACAGTGGTGTGATCTTGGCCCATTGCAACCTCCAGCGATTCTTGTGCCTCAGCCTCCCGAGTAGCTGGGATTACAGGTGTGAGGCCACCACGCCCAGCTAATTTCTGTATTTTTAGTAGAGACCAGGTTTTGCCATGTTGGCCAGGCTGGTCTCGAACTCTTGGCCTCAAACGATCCACCTGCCTTGGTCTCCCAAAGTGCTGGGATTACAGGTGTGAGCCACCGTGCCTAGCCATAACAAATTTTTAAAATAGTAATACTTCATGCCTATGATCCTGTAATAAAAATGGTTCCATTATTTACTGCTGGCAGAAGTTTAAGTGGTATAAGCCGTTAGAATGATAATTGATAATATGTTCCAAGATACACAAAATGTTTATAACCCTTTGTCCTTTCCTGCAGTTTCTTTCTAAGAAAGTCACCTAAAAAAAGCACAAAATTAGGCTGGGAGTGGTGGCTCACACTTATAATCATAGCACTTTAGGAGGCCGAGGCAGGTGGACCTCTTGAGTCCAGCAATTCATTACCTGTCTGGGTAACATGGCAAAACCCCGTCTCTACAAAAAATACAAAAATTAGCCAGGCATGGTGGTGGGTGCCTGTGGTTCCACATACTCAGGAAGCCAAGGCAGGAGAATTGCTTGAACCTAGGAGGCAGAGGTTGCAGTCAGCTGAGACCATGCCACTGCACTCCAGCCCGGGTGACAGAGCGAGTCTCCCATCTCAAAAAGAAAGAAAGAAAGAAAGAAAGAAAGAAATATTAGGTAAAGTGGAAATCGCAAGACATAAATTTGTATTTATACTATGTCTATAGAGGTGAAAAAAAAGATGTGTGCATGTGGAGACGTCTGGGAAAAAAAACCCAGGGAAAATGAAGGAAACCAAGTAGCCATGATAGGGAATATGTGGCATTTCTCATTTTATTTCTATGGTGATTTTGATGTTTGTGCAATTCTTTTTTTCTGAAAGGGGAGAAAGACAATAAGGGATTAAAAACATGTCTCCAGAATTCTTTGATAAATGAAATAAATTTAATTTGAATTAAATTCTTTAATTCTTTAAATGAATTCTTTAATTTAAAATACTGCTATTCTTTAAAATGCCTGTATTTTAATAATACTGGTAAGTATTTCCTCCAGGGTTAACTCTTGAAGTAACAAGTTTCATAAATGTATTACCTTCTATGAACAGTAAAACTCCCTTTCATTTGTCCTAAAAACTGCTGCTATCATACCTCAAGGCGTAAGCTCTTAACTCTACGTGCCAGGATGGATTGGAAAAGTCTAGATCTTTCCCTTTCACACCCAGTTTTGATTATTTCGTTTCCAGACTTATCCTCTTAACCTTTCTTTGTCTTTGCAGACTGAAGAGTCCTATTTTTTAAAGTCTCTTGTAATAGCCCTGGGATGGTTTCGGCCACCCTTCTCTTGATCTTCTCTCTCCTTTATGTCTCTGGAGATGGCAGTAAGAGAACTACACACAGTAGTCCAGATTCAGCCGCATCATAGTTTTAGATGAGGGTATAATGTTTTGTTTCCAAAAAGCCTTCATGATGGTGCCTGGGCAGATGCTCTTGACGTTTTTAGCTGTGGCAGCATATTCAGCCAGTGTCTTCTGGGAACGATGGAGTTTACTCCTCCTTCTCCCCTTTTTAGGGCTTATAACCGATTGCCCACAGCTATCATTTAATTAGTAGAGTTAGGGTTTTTTTTTCCCCAAAACGTAAAATCTGCCATTTTCTTGTCAGCTCAAATAGGCTGGAAATTCTCTTATACTTTACTCCCTAGGAGAATTTGGGGGTCTCTGTGAAGTCGGGTATTTCACCCGTGCATTCCTTCTCACACAGCTTCCGACAGAGATTAGTCCTGTTGTCTTCCACTTGAGCGCCTTTCCATCCAGAGAAATACCTGTTTATTTCTATTTCCTTTCCCCTTTCTCCATCTCCTCACTCCCCATGTAATTTTGAATAACCTCTGATGTGCAGCCTTGCCAGGAGTGCTTTCACCTTCTGAGTTCTGGTCACTGGCTTACCCATGTGCTGAAATAACCTATTCCGTTCCATTCTGAAAGAACTCTCCGAGATTAGTCAGACATGACTTCCTCTTACCGGGAGCATGTTGATTTCCTTTAGCAGGTTCTGCTTCCTTAAGAAGTCACCACAGCCCCTGCAATAGGAAGAGCCTGGGCTTTGGAACCAGGCAGGCCTGGGCTGGGTCTCCATTTAAGTTTTTTGTTTCTAATTCTCTCTCTCTTTTTTTTTGCGATGGAGTCTTACTGTCGCCCAAGCTAGAGTGCAGTGACGCGATCTCAGTTCACTGCAGCCTCAACTTTCCGGACTCAAGTGATCCTCCTGCCACAGCCTACTGACTAGCTGGGACCACAGGTTCACACCACCATGCCTGACTCCTTTTTTTTCTTGAGACGGAGTTTCACTCTTGTTGCCCAGGTTGGAGAGCAATAATGTGATCTTGGCTCACCGCAACCTCCACCTCCCAGGTTCAAGCAATTCTCCTGCCTCAGTCTCTCAAGTAGCTTGGGTTACAGGCATGTGCCACCATGTCCGGCTAATTTTGTATTTTTAGTAGAGACGGAGTTTCTCCATGTTGGTCAGGTTGGTTTCGAGCTCCCGACCTCAGGTGATCTACCTGCCTCAGCCTCCCAAAGTGCTGTTTTATATATAAAAACCCCACTGTTTTTATATATTTTGTAGAGATGGGTTTTGCCATGTTGCCTGAGGTGGTCTTGAACTCCTGGACTCAAGGGATCCATCCACCTCAGCCTCCCAAAGTGCTGAGATTACAGGCATGAGCCATCCTGCTCAGCTGCATCTCCATTTAAATTTAATGGCCATGATGTGAACTTTGATGGGTTACTTAAGCTCCCTGAGCTTTCACTGGAGAAATGAGAGTGCTAATAGCATGCATATGCCTTACAGCAGCCCTTGTCAGACATTCTTGTGCATCCAGATTACCTGGGATCTCAGTTCAATGTGGATCTCCATTCACTGGGTCTGAACTTCTTACTTGATTTGCTTATTTATTTTTCAGATAGGGCCTTGCTATGTTGCCAAGATGATCTTGAACCCCTGGGCTCAAGCGATTCTCCCTCCTCAGCCTCCCAAACAACTGGGACTACAGGCATGAGCCACCACACCTGGCTCTGGGTTGTTAAAAAACTCCCTAGGTGATTCTAACATGCAGCGAAATTTGAGAGCGAGTGTCTTTTTATTAGGTGCCAAAGAATAAACAATGCTAGAGTCACATAAAATGCTGGGGAAAATGAAAGGTCTCAGGGTTGAAATGGACCAATGTGTCCCAGAGTCAAAGGCCAGGCCAGATAGCAGGCTCCTCAAGACCTGTGACCTAGTAGTTAGGGGGATCAGGTATCCATGGTCCACAACAGTAGGGGCCTCCTCCATATGGTTCTTTCCTCTCTCACACCCACCCCACCCTTCCTGCCACGTTCCCTAGATGATTGGGCCCCGTGCCAATGAGTGTGGATTGACCAATGGGGGGAAGAGAAACTGGGATTAAGAGCGCCCCAGGTGATTGGGCACGGTGGCTCACACCTGTAATCCCAGAACTTTGGGAGGCCGAGGTGGGCGGGTCACTTGAGGTCAGGAGTTTGAGACCAGCCTGGCCAACATGGTGAAACCCCATCTCTACTAAAAATACAAAAATTAGCTGGGCGTGGTGGCATGTGCCTGCAGTCCCAGCTACATGGGAGGCTGAGGCAGGAGAATTGCTTGAACCTGGGAGGCAGAGTTTGCAGTGAGCCGAGATTGCACCACTGCACACCAGCCTGGGCAACAGAGTAAGACTCTCAAAAAAAAACCAAAAAAAACAAAAAAAAACAGAGCCCAAGGAAGGGACCTGAAACCTGCTCTGGGACAACCCTCAAGGATTCTGTTTGGTTCGTCAAATATGTATTGAGCACTTGGTATCTGCCAAGCACTGTGCTAAGTCCAGGGACCCTGAGATATGAGCAAGATATGATTGCCACCCTGAGGTGGCATATCAACAAGTAATGATTCTATTATGAGAAATAGTAGGAATATGGCCTGGTTACTGAGGGGGCCCAAAAGAGCAATTTCGAGGGGGTCAGGGAAAATTTCCCAATGGTCAAGATGTCTCTTGCAGAAGAAGTAGTGTGGAATGGGAGGAGGAGCCCAGGCTTGTGAAGTGCCATGGCACATTGAGGGGGCTGGAATTCTGTTGGTGAGGCTGGAGTGCAGAGCACATGCGAAGCGTGAGTGGTGAGAGGAACCTGGGAGGCCAGGCCAGTTCCTGGGGCCTCTCACTGCAGCCAATCTTGGATTTCATGCTGCAGGGAATGGAGGTCCATTCAGTAGTTTGAATTCAAGGAGCAACCATTCAGAGTTGTGCTGGGTTTTTTTGTTTTTTTGGTTTTTGGTTTTTTTCACAATGAAGTCTCACTCTGTCACCCAGGCTGGAGTGCAGTGGCACGATCTTGGCTCACTGCAGCCTCTTCCTCCCGAGTTCAAGCGATTCTCCTGCCTCAGCCTCCTCAGTAGCTGGGACTACAGGTGCGCTTCACCACACCTGGCTAATTTTTGTATTTTTGGTAGAAACGGGGTTTTACCATGTTGGCCAGGCTGGTTTTGAACTCCTGACTTCAGGTGATCCACCCACTTCGGCCTCCCAAAGTTCTGGGATTACAGGCGTGAGCCACCTCGCCTGACCCAGAGTTATGTTTTTAGTGGATCCACCCAGGTGTCTTGTGGCAAATGGGTGGAAGGGGAAACTGAGGCATTGGGGAGCCCCCCCCCCAGCAGTAGTCCAGGGGAGTTGTGGGGGCTGCAATGAAGTCAGCACGTATCAGTGAGAATGAAAAAGAGGGGATGGTGGGAGCCTCACTAAGGAGCAGGTTTGATGGCCTTGACTCACTGGGCAGACGCAGTGGGGGAGAGGTAGGGCAGGGATGAGGCGAGACAGGTGATTCTTCCCTAGGGTGCAGTGTAAGGGATTCTTCCCTCTCATGGTCCTGCAAATGCTGACCTGGAATGCGAAGGAAGAGCCGAGGATGGGTTTAGGCCTGTGACAAGGTGGCGGGGTAAGTGGGGAGACCATTAACCAGGAGCACAAGCAGCTACAGTGTGGCCGAATGGACAGCCTCCAGGGCTCAAGGCCCCTTCCTCCCGCCTTGGCCTCCAAGGCTGTATGGGGCTGCAGTGAGGCTGGTGCCTCTCTGGCTGGCCCAGCTTTGCTCAGCATCTTTGGGTGCCCTCACACAGCCCAGTCCCTGACCTCCCAAAGGCCACTGTTAACCCTTGTCTGGCTCTGTTCCCAGAGATGTGGCTCTTACAGGTGGTCTCCTGCTCCCCAGTCTGACAGCACCCCCTGCTTTGAGATCCCTCAGGCAGGTCAGCTGTTTCCACTGAGAAAAATTCCAGTGGAGAAGCAGCCAGCTTTTTCCGCTGGTTCAAAGTGATTTCAACCTTCCAGGAGGCCCGTGATGAAGCCAGAGGACAGCTGGGTACCCTGGGACAACACCTTCTGATTTTCATTTTCTAAAATTTCAAATCGGCATGCCCCAAACTAGAATAAGTTCCGAGAGGCTGCCGGCAGCACCCTCTTGAAAACACATTTTATGTAGTCACAGTTTACACAGTTTACACAAAGCTGACATTATTTCATCTTAAGATTCAAAAACACTGACTGAATGTCTGTGCCAAGCACTGGATAGGGGCTTTCACAGAGGGAGGCTGGGGGTACGGGGTTCAAATCTGACCTCTTTGCTACCCAATAGCTGCATGACCTAAGGCTGGTCATTTTCAATGTCTTCATTTGTTAAATGGGGAGGGGAAGAGTCCCTCTTAGGGGAGGATGGAAACTATGGTGTTAAAGGCTTAGCTCAGCACCTAACAGATACTTAGTGCTCGGCAAACGTTTGCTAGCCATCCAGGAACATAGGCAGTATTCCGATATTATAGATGACAGACCTGAAGGGAATAATTGGCCCAAAGCCTCGAGGTAAATGGGTAGAACCCAAGTCTTCCTGGCCCTCTCCAAAGCTCCTGCTGTGCTGGGCCCCATGCTGTTCCTTCTTGCTGTGCAGTCTGCCCCTTTTGGCTTTTCTTCTGCTATCCGCATAAGCTGGCGATTTAGACCCTTTCCTGCTGCCTGTATTGAGAGCTGTCTTCCTGAGTTGGAAGCCTGTTAGCTAAAGGCTGGACTACCCGGTGACTGTATCTTATCTTTCCCAATCCTCAACACCAGCTGGGGCCTGATGGCCAGGATTAGATTGCCACCCCCAACCTCCTCCTAGCCCTGGTGAATCAACTTTTCCTGTGTATCCAAAGCAAACAGATCAGGGGCCCTAGATTCCCCGAGGGGCTCCCTCTCTGCCTCCCTAGTGGTCCTGCTGACAATGGGAGCCTTGTGCTGGGACCTGAGACGCTAGAGGGGAAAACTCCATTCTCCCTGAAAGCCACAAAGCTCCATCTGGGACACATCTTGTGTCCACTCCCAGAAGGACCACAGCGGGGAAGCAAAATCTCTCCAGCTGGCGACGCTGCGGCCCTTTGCAAAGTCCACCTCCCAGCCCCTCTGTGTCCCCAGGCGATGGAGAGCAAGCTGCTCATCGGGGGCAGGAACATCATGGATCACACCAACGAGCAGCAGAAGATGTTGGAGCTGAAGAGGCAGGAGATTGCTGAGCAGGTAGGGCTGCCAGGTGCCAGGTCACCTTGGGGAGCGTCGCCTGCAGCACATGTCTGGGTGGGGCAGGGCAGTAAACCATCGTGGACTCTGGATCTCTGGGACTACGGTGCTGAGAATCGCAGACATGCCACCCTGGGTCCCACAGGTCTACTAGCCCAGGGTCTTCCCCCTGGCAGGGGCACAGCTAGCTGGTGGGTGAGAGGACGTGATGGCTCTCCGTGACATCAGCCTCCACAAGGCACCTGCTCCTAATTCTTGGACCTTCCACAAGGTGGTGCGAGTTCTTTGCCAACTGTATGACTGTTTCCCCAAATCATCGAGAACAACAATTTACTGATTTATTTTTTATTTATTTTTTTGAGACGGAGTCTCGCTCTGTCGTCTGGGCTGGAGTGCAGTGACGCGATCTCGGCTCACTGCAACCTCCACCTCCTGGGTTCAAGCAATTCTCCTGCCTCAGCCTCCCGGGTAGCTGAGACTACAGGCACAGGCCACCATGCCCGGCTAACTTTTTGTATTTTAGTAGAGACGGGGTTTCACTGCGTTAGCCAGTCTGGTCTCGATCCCCTGACCTTGTGATCCACCTGCCTCAGCCTCCCAAAGTGCTGGCATTACAGGCGTGAGCTGCCTCACCCGGCGGAGCATGTTGGTCTTACCAATCCACTGTTACACTACTTGCGGAGAGACTGAGGCAGCTTGGAAGGCAGTGGGCGTGCTGTGCCTCCATCTGTGTGACTGACACCCCAGAGTAGCCAGCTCTTAGGGTTGGGGTCTCCATCCACATGAGGCAGAGCCTGGCAAAGGCATGGCCCTGGGAGCTGAGTTCCTAGGGGCTCTGCAGGATTGGGTGGGAGCAGTGGGCATGGGCCATGGTGAAGCCAGGTCCCGTGACAGGCAGAGTGAGCCAGTCCCCTGAGCTTTCTTGGCCCTCCTGAGTACGCGCTGCTCCTTTGAGCCCCCTGCCCGTCCTTGGCCTAGAAACGTCGTGAGCGGGAGATGCAGCAAGAGATGATGCTTCGAGACGAGGAGACCATGGAGCTCCGGGGCACCTACACGTCCCTGCAGCAGGAGGTGGAGGTCAAAACCAAGAAACTCAAGAAGGTAAGACCTGCAGCAGGACCGGTCAGGGTGTGCTGGAGGCCCACCTCTGCCAAAGGGTGTGTGCTTCCGGAACTCCTCCCCATTTTGCTGGAACTGCTGAACCCCTGAGTTATGTGGCTTGGGCCTCGTGGGTGAGCAGCAGGGGGAGGCAGGAGGCTGGGGCCAGGGGTGGAGAAGAGCCTTTTCTCCTGGGCCAGGGTGGGTGTGACAGGCTTTGAACTCTGTCACTTGCAGTATCCAGGGTTACCGTCCTCATGGTCCTAGGTGAGCTCCCCCTTTTCTGTGTCACCAGTGAGTCACAGTTGGGATAGCTGGGCCTGGAGCAGGGCCAGGGGAATACATAGAGGCTGAGGAGGAGACTGGAACCCAGGGAAGCTCAAGCCGGGGGCAGAAGGCCCTCAAGGACATGTTAAGGGATGAGAATAGCTGCTCACCAGGACTCTGCAAAGCCCGTGGAAGGGGAAGACATGTACATGCGAGGGGGTCGAGGGCTGGAAGCAGCAAAGCTCCAGCCTGGATTCTGGGAAAACCTGGAGACCCTTCGGGGTTGCTGATGTGACAGAGGCCCAGCCACCGTGGCAGTTACCACAGACCCAGCTCTCAGTGGCTTTGGAGAGGAGCAAGATGCCTGTGCTGCCTCCACACCCCACTTTTGAGAGCCCTTGAAGAGACTGGAGTGGGAGGAGTCACCTTCCAAACTCGTTCAGGCTGCCTACTCCCTAAGCCCTGGGTCACCACATGAGACCTGGGTGCTAGCTCCGGCTCTTCTCTTGGCTGGTTGTGTGACCTTGAGCAAGTCTGTGCCTGGCTTCCTCATCTATAAAAGGAGGGTATTGGACCAAAGGTCCCTGGGGTCCCTTCGTGTTTGAACATTCCATGATGCTGATAGCAGCTGAGAAAGAGCAGGCAGTGGCCACAGGCCTCAAATGGGGGTGGGGGGGGCAGCCCTAAATGGGTTCAGCGCAGCGAGGAATTGGGACCAGGACCCCAGCCTCATCCTAGGCTCAGTCAGTGGACTCAGCCTGCAGCACTGCGGCCCAGGCTGGGTGACCGGGGCCTTGTTGCCACACCCAGCAGCCTCTGAGTGGCACCTGTCCCCACCCAGCTCTATGCCAAGCTGCAGGCGGTGAAAGCAGAGATCCAGGACCAGCATGATGAGTATATCCGCGTACGACAGGACCTGGAGGAGGCGCAGAACGAGCAGACCCGCGAACTCAAGCTCAAGTAGGGCCCGAAGCTCTTTCCCTCCCGGGTCCCCACAGCCAGCCCTCAGTACTCAGGCCTCTCCTTCCCTAAGGCCTCATCCTGACTGTCTCCCCTCCCATGAGTCCCTTAGGAATAAAATGCGACTGAGGGCTGAGGGGTGGGCCCAGGTGCTGGAGTTTCTTCTACCTCCTCTGCCTGTATTTGTTGGACTGCCCAAAATGGAAGCTGGATGCTGGCCAAAAGTAACTCTGAAGGCCCTGAGGCTACCGTCTTTGCATAAGAAGCAATGATTTTAAATTAAAAAAAAATTCCTAAATTTAAAAAAATTGTTTTTAAAAATGTGTATACGTAGTAGGTGTATATATTAATATTTATGGGATTCATGAGTTTTTGTTTTGTTTTGCTTTTGGAGATGGAGTCTTGGCTTTATCCAGGCTGGAGTGCAGTGGTGCAATCTCGGTTCACTGCAGCCTCTACCTCCCAGGTTCAAGTGATCCTCCTGCCTCAGCCTGCTGAGTAGCTGGGATTACAGGCATGCACCACAATGCCTGGCTAATTTTTGCATTTTTAGTAGAGATGGGGTTTTGTCATGTTGGCCAGGCTCCTGACCTGAGGTGATCTGCCCTCCTTGGCCTCCCAAAGTGCTGGGATTACAGGTATGAGCCACCACGCCCAGCCACATGAGATGTTTTGATACAGGTGTGCAAATGTGAACTAAGCACATCATGGAGAATGAGGTATCCATCCCCTCAAGCATTTACCCTTCAAGTTACAAACAATCCAATTACATTCTTTAAGTTATTTTAAAATATACAATTGGCCGGGTGTGGTGGCACACACCTGTAATCCCAACACTTTGGGAGGCCGAGGCGGGTGGATCACCTGAGGTCAGGAGTTTGAGACCAGCCTGACCAATGTGGTGAAACCTCGTCTCTACTAAAAATACAACATTTAGGGGGGTGGGGCAAAAAATACAAAAGAAAAAAGAAAATAAAAAAAGAAAAATACAAAAATTAGCCAGGTGTGGTGGCATGTGCCTGTAATCCCAGCTACTCAGGAGGCTGAGGCAGGAGAATAGCTTGAACCTGGGAGGTGCAAGTTGCAGTGAGCCAAGATGGTGTCATTGCACTCCAGTCTGGATGACAAAAGCAAAACTGCCTCAAAAATATATATATATGTACATACAATTGTTATTATTGAGTATAGTCACCCTATTGTGCTATGAAATAATAGAGCTTATTCATTTGTCTATTTTTTTTTGTACCCATTGGAAGCAGTGATTTTCAAGCTACAGTATTTCTGTAGGAATCCCTTCCCTTAACTTCTTGATTTTCCATCCTCCACGTTCCCCCCGCCTCTTGGCTTGTTGCATCTAATCCTTCAACCCTCACCTGCACCGTGTAGTCTCTCGCGCACTCAGTTCCCCATTGCTCCTTCATTACTGCTCCCAGGTACCTAATCATTGAGAACTTCATTCCCCCGGAGGAGAAGAACAAGATCATGAACCGGCTTTTCCTGGACTGTGAGGAGGAGCAGTGGAAGTTCCAGCCACTGGTGCCAGCCGGCCTGTGAGTCTCTAACCCCGCTGTCTGGGCTGGGGCATTCGTGGGTCCACTCCAGGTCGGGGGTGGTGAAGGGCCTGAGGCCCTGCCTGCAGGGAGACAGATGTTTTGTGGGTTTGGAAAAGATGCGGAGGTTGCTGATGGGGGATAAATTTTTCAGGATCTAATTTGTAGGGGTCTCCGTGAAGGAAGGGTGTCATGGGAAAAAAAGTGTCTCATTGGCCTGGGATGCAGAAAATACCCTGTGAGGGGTCTCGAGAGGGAGGAAGAGCATCTCGGCCTCTCAACAATCCTGGCGAATAGTAACATCTGGCCAGGTCTGGTGAATACTCATTTGTTAGATGCCTGAAATAGCAACCATAGCTAATGTCTGTCAAGCGCTACTGTGTGCCGGGTGCTGTGGGAGACTCAGGAGACAGAAGATAAATTAGACGTGGCCCGAGCTCATAGCCCAATGGGAAATAAGTAATCCGATCATGATGTGATAAAGCTGTGATCCAGTCTCAGCGGGCTGCTCATCCGGGTGATTCAGCATTTCCACCTGTTTCCACATCCTGGCCCTTGGATGCAGCTGCGGCCATTGGCTGAGTGTGCAGCTCCCTCTGCTGGTGGCATGAAGAACATCCCCGCAGAGTGATTGCCTCACCCCGCTGAGCTATGGGCCCTTGCAAATGTGTATAAAGAGGTGTTTAGGAGGCTGGACACCCATGCACCTTCCTGAAGAGTCTTTGCTTTCTCTAGGCTGGGAATATTAATGCTAACATAGGGCAAAAGTCTTCCAAAATCTGGGATGGGAAGCTGGCAAGAGGTCTATAGCTTCTCACTGAAGCAACTGAAGTATCATGCCTGTTTTCTTTTTTTTTTCCTTTCTTTCTTCTTCTTTTTTAAACAACTATAGTTTAGATGCCTATTTGATCTTTCTGAAAGGCTGATCTTACTTAAGGTGATACCACATAAGTTTGTAAGTGCCAAGCGCATGAGCAGATAACTTTTCAGTGGTATCACTTTGCACCTACAATCCGTCTTTCCAATCTAGGTAGAGGTTCTCAATAGTACATCAGCTATTGCAGAGGTTTTCCACCCTGGCTGCAGCTAGAATACCTGTGAGTTGGGCTCCAGAAAGTCTGATTTAAAGGATCCCAGGTTGGCCAGGCGCGGTGGCTCATGCCTGTAATCCCAGCACTTTGGGAGGCCGAGGTGGGTGGATCACTTGAGTTCAGGAGTTCGAAACCAGCCTGGCCAACATAGTGAAACCCTGTCTCTACTAAAAATACAAAAAATTAGCCGGGCGTGGTGGCAGGCACCTGCAATCCCAGCTACTGGGGAGGCTGAGGCAGGAGAATTGCTTAACCTGGGAGGCAGAGCTGGAAGGAAGGAAGGAAAGGAGGGAGGGAGGGAAAGAAGGAGAAAAGGAAGTTAATTCATAATCAGTAAGGGTGATTAGGCTTGTTTTCTAAATCTAAAGTAAGA